>VDFB02066529.1:0-143494 GCA_007258455.2 Sequoia sempervirens
TTCACCAAATAGACTTTTAAAAAATAAAATAAACTTAGTAGTTTAGAAACTACATTCAATTTTCCATAGATTCTATTCTTACATATTTTTGAAATAATATAGATAACTTATTCAAATTTTTATGTCAAGTTGCCTAACTCTGATTTTTCTAAATTTTCATTGCCACTTAAGGGCTTGTTTTTTCCATGATAATCCTGCACATACCCAAATTTAGGGACTCACTTTTCAATCAACCCCAAGTGTTTGATGTCGAAGCATCCCAAGGTGTAAGGGAAATATTGTATTGACCAAAAATGTTTGTGTTTTACTTGTTTTTTTACAAGTTTTTATTAGATTCTAATCACTAATCAGTCATCTAGGATCCTATCACAATTTTCCATAATTACATATCTGAACTTGTGCCTAGAGACATGTTCTAGTATGATCCTTCAATGACATATCCACTTTATAGAAGTTTTCAACCATCACAAGGTTGGAAATTGGTCTCTAAACTTTATTGAGGTCAACAATGTTTGTGTTTTACTTGTTTTTAGCAATTTTTTATTACATTCTAATCACTAGTCATTCATCTAGGATCCTATCACAATTTTCCATAATTACATATCTAAACATGTTCCAAGAGACATGTTCTAGTATGATCCTTCAATGACATATTCACTTTATAGAAGTTAAATTCAACCGTCACAAGGTTGTCAATTGGTCTCTAAACTTTATTGGGCTTGAAATTCTTATACCTAGTTCATTTTCCATGGCTTGCAACATCTCTTTGAAGTTTGTACGATCAATTGAGCATGTAGAAGGGTATATTGGACCGAGAAGTAATCATGGTGTGCATCATGTGAAGATCCATAATCACCATATTTGACCTAGAAGATTCAACTATACTTCAGATGGCTACAGATAAATCATAAATTTCCTTGAGCTTTAAACCATTTTTTGGCCAACTATGATCATTATTATGATTGGGAGTTGATATATATATACACTCATTAAGATAGTTCTTATGATTGGGAGCTAATACATATACAATCATTAAGATCAATAAAAGTAATGAAGAAAGTAGGATGAAGTTGACATGTAATTGTGTTACAATATCCATTTAACTATACAAGTTTATGATTATAATCAAATGGTTGAGGTCTAGCATGTTGGAATCCCATTGTGATGGATTCTCATATTGCTGTGATGTAATGAAATAAAGATCTATTATCTTTTTTTCTACCGAGAGTTTGTTTGTTTGGATGCATGGTTGTATAATCCTTCATTGAACCCTTTGGACATGAATAGATTATTATTTCAACAAAAATACATCCAATCTTCCTTGCTCATTCTTGAAGATGGTTATCATATAAGGATTTATAACATAGACTAAGTTATCATAACTTGATGAGGAGGACGAATAACTTTGGATCCAAAGGAAAGTATTGAACATGTATTAAAATTCTATAAACAAGGTAAATCACATAAATTGATCAAATGGAAGAACTCTCTAATTAAAGATGTTATATGGGGAAATGGGGATTTTATGTAAAATCATCCACAATTAATTAACACCAAGGGAAAAAATTATCTTAAGAAGGGAGAATGCTACACCCTTAATCCTATATTGCACATAGTTTTATAAGCAGTCAACCTATGGCTACCTTAAATATTAATTTACATGATAATTAATATAGTCTTATATAGGTAGTTCAATGGCCCTAGGTGGCATCCAAGGCAAAAGTATGGTATATATAGGAGTTTGTGGTTATTTTGTGATGATCAATTAAAAATTATGTTCTTCTTGGAGATTTTTGGAGGTTTCTCCCCTCAAAGTGGCCTATTATTCTCAAGTATTATCAATTATTTGTAGAATATTTATTTTTATATTCTTCTTTTATGCAAGTCATATTATTATATAGAATTTTATTAGCAAGCGGATTGGAACTTGAAATGATACTTGACTCACCCAATGGAAAGTGACAATAATGCTCCAACAGTTGGAGATATTGCTTGTGAAACAATAATCTTCCTTTGTGTTTCAAAGGGGCAGCTCCCTCATATGATATTATTTGGATTTTTTAATATAAATGACAAGAAACTTAAATAAGTTCATTTACAAGATCATAGACTACGCATGTACAAGATTCATAATGATTTTAGATTTTTTTAAATGACAACACATTCAAATCCAAATAATAAGAAATGAATACGTTCCAAATGTGATTCATGAAAGACTACATTCACAAATAAGATTTAGGATCATGTCAAGGGTTATCACCAACTTAGCATATGAAAATATTAATGATAACACATAGAAAACACCATGAATGCTTCCTATTACTTTGTAGAATTGCACAATTAAAAAAATCCCCTTATGCAAAATTATGAAAATATCAAAAAGTCCCTTTACAATAAAATAATCATTGTATATATAGGCTTTACTCGATAACTAACTCATAACAAAATTATATAACTACCCAGATAACTACCTTTTTACAATATTTGAGAGAAATAAAAATAACTTTATTAAGTTAGAAATCTCTCAATTTTCACGTGAAAAAGGATTTTTAATAACCTTTCATAATTATGAGATACAAAAGTCACTTTTATAAAAAGATAACATTCAAACTTAATAAGTGACTTAACACTTAGAAAATTAATAAGCACATGTGCAATTGGAGTTACTAAGAAACTCATTCTCTTCCATTTGTATTAGCTCTGATGGCTTTTGTAGAAGTCCTTTGGGCTGTAAATTACATCTGATGGGAATAATTTGCTCTGAATATTCTAAAAAAATTGATAACTTAGGCTAGAAGCTTGTTCCTAGGAACAATCACATTGCTTATTCTCAATTTTCGGCTCTCATGAATCTTCTGAATCTCCTCCAAATTATGGAAATAATTTGGTGGATGATCATTGGACACATTGAGAGTGGTAGAAATACCACTTAAACTCTTCATTGCTTCAACACCAAAAACTTGTCTATTAAATAATTCAACATTGATCATATCTTTAAATTTATTCTTGATAATCTAAATATCCAAATCTTGAATTCCACCTTCTTTCGTTATATTATTGCAATGGGAGGTCATTTTGGGCCTTTATCTTATCTATTCAAAATTCACTAAAATATTCTCTTGCTCTATTAGAATTTGACCAATTGTTACAAGTTTCCATTCCATGCTCTGAAACCACATGCCAGATCTATTTTCCTCAATTTTTGAGAAAATCCTTTCAACAATACAAAATCAACACTCATTTGATTCATTTCCTGGAGATCTTTCAGAATTCCCTACCATATTGCATCTTCCTCTCATTCTTTTTAGTTCTTTGGTAACCTCTTCTTTTTGAACATTTTCTTTATCAGAAAACTCTTTAGTTTTCTCAATGAAGTTCAAAGATTTTGATTTCATCTTATCTACCCACCTTTCAGTTACCTTCCCATATGATTGATATTTTTGCACACCCGAGCTATGAATCCTTTCTCAATGATTCCTTCAGAAACAAGAATTGTAGAAGTAGGGGCCAAATCTATGGGTAAGGCATGTGTATCCATAATTGACCCAAGATATGAGGTCAAATTTGTACTTGCTACTTGAGATGATCTTTCATTTGCTTCTCCTTTTCCATCCTTTGAATTAACTTGGCCACAAACACCTAAAAATTGTGAATATCACCTGCATGTGTCAAGGTCCAAGATCTACCTTATGATATTAAAATCACTTTCATTAGCTTCATTCAAATTTTTGTTTGAAAGCGATCGTGCCACTTCAACACACATTTTCCTAGAAGAGGAATCAATTTCCAACCTTGATGACATGACTTTGGTCATTCTTTCTTTGGTAGACCTTTGAATTAGATTGGAAACACATCAAACTATGGAATTAATAACTAACACTCATCTTCTTTTCTAAGCTCTATTATAACCATGAAGCATTAAGAGTCTATGAAGAACTTGGGATACTTGAGGCCGATGGATCAAAAAATGTAGGTGGATTGGAGATAACTTGAAAAGAGGTATCTTCTAGAATTACCTCGACAATCAACAAGGCTAAAGGCTCTATAATAAGAGGAGAACTAGATTCATCATGGTGAGGAGAAATGATGAGAATAGAAGGAGAAAGAATTTTGATTTGATCTTCGCCATTGGGATAAGCTTGAGCTTCCATAGGCTCTTGCTCTTCAGTTTCTTCATGTATAAGATTCAATGTCCTTTCCTTTTGCTTTGATCTTTTATTTCTAGTATTTGGATCATCCCCACATATGCTTTTGAGATCAATCTTCTTCGAAGGATCTTCATCATCACTACCTCCTTCCATTCTTTTCTGAGAGCTAGAGATCATAGTGGAAGCTTGGGAAAGAGAATAAGAAGAAGAAGCTTCTTATTTTTCATGTTTCTCCTTGATGAATCATATTTTTCTGAAGGTCTCATTATTGTGGCTTCAATGATTTTTTTCCTAACCCAATATTCCAATCTCCTAAGGATATGAATAGTTCTATCTAAATAATGTATCTGACTTCTTCTGCCCAAGCAATAGGTGGTAGAGGTTACACCTGAATCTTTTCAAATTATTTGGGATCAATCAAATCTATTTCATCATCTTCAATCTCTTCTAGATTCCAATCAAACCTAAAATCCTTGATTTGCTTCAAAGTAAATCTCATTCAGTCCCTCTTGTAAACCTCATAGTCATCTTCACAATCTTCCCAAAAATATTCAATTTTAGGGAAATGATAAAAACATGGACCAAAATGTAGGTTGTCTTTAATATAGTTTTTACTATAGAATGAGGTTCTTGTGGTGTAAAAGTACAAATCCAGCTTCACCACTGATCAATCAATGTTTTAAGCATCAATAGAAGATCTACACCGATAAATCTTGAGGCCAATGGGGAATGAAATTACTGGTTCCCTCATCTCTTTGCACCTTTTGTTGATTGATCTAAGTTTCCCACAAAGCTCGATTAAGATGAGCTTATCATCCACATATCTAGGCATTTAGTAAGAAAATCCATCAAATCCTCCTACTTGAATGTAAGTGAATTTTGGGAACTTGATGTAATAGCTACCATATTTCTTGATGACAATGGTTGATTTTGGTGAGATCCTGAGTCTTGTATTCCCCTGAAGTGTCTTGAATGTCAGCATAGTGAATACATCATTCACCCTCCTAGAATTTTTTATGACTTTGATCCAATTGGAGTTGTGTATAATAGTAATAAAT
This sequence comes from Sequoia sempervirens, assembly GCA_007258455.2. Lineage (NCBI taxonomy): Eukaryota > Viridiplantae > Streptophyta > Pinopsida > Cupressales > Cupressaceae > Sequoia > Sequoia sempervirens. Next base: position 5,207 of record VDFB02066529.1, read on the forward strand.
ATGAGTGATATTGTCAAATATTCCTTTGGTGTCAAGACCTTGCCGTATTTTCATGTGCACGATCGCATAGAAGAGATACAATGTCATATAAAATACTGATTCTCTTTGAAGCAAGTCAACTAATTATGAAGATTATCATTGATAATCCCTCCCCAATCCATAAACTAGTTCCCTACACATATGATGATTATAAACAGGAACATCCATCTTTTAAAATATTTTGAATCTTCATTCCCCATCAACCTGTGAAGCAAAATAATGATATTTGAAACTTTGTCGATGAAGAAGATCGATCTTTGTAGAACCTTGGGAACTTGGGGCTTTCCACCTTTTAGAACCTATAACCAATTCCTTGCTATAGTATTGAGACATCCATCCTTCCTCTTGGTATTGTATTCTTTTGCAATCCCTTTGTCTATATTTGCAAATTGAGCTCTGAGGGGTAACCACAGAACAATCTTGATTGAAACACCGTCAAGTTTAGCCACAATCTTGTCATCAACAATCTTAATCTCCCTTGTTTTTGGATTGTAACCTTTCATACATTCTAAAACCAAACCCAAAAATTGAGTTGATATTAAGAAGCCAACTGCATGAACTAATCCACTTTCAAAAACTCTTTGAGATATAGGTAATCTTTTCCCCTCTTCCATGGTTTTCCAGAAATCCTACAAGCTGATATGAGCTAACTTCATATCTATGATTTTAAGAAGAGTGCTTTCCAATACTGACATGAACTCGTACCCTTGATATTTGTACTTCATAATTGTGGACTATGTTGATGTCACCTAATCAATTTGCGTGTAAAGAACTTTTACGTCCATGAACACTATGCAACCATTTCATTCACAATCTGAATTTTATGACATGACATGAAGTATTCTATTAAAAATTTCACTTTCCTAATGCATGTCTCCATTTTTGCATGCAATTCTATCATAATAGTCGCCAATACAACTTCTGACAAAAATCTAATTCCTTATCCTTTGATACATTTACAAACCTTGTTTATGCTTCGGTCCTTTGCATGCAGGCCGACCAAGATGGATGTGATCAAAACATCTGACAAAAATATTCAACCTGTTATGCTTTAATGGATATTCATACTTTACTCCTGCAATTGCTGCATACCATGCGTTGATATCTCTTGTAGCCACTCTGTGAAATAGTTCCCACTTTTGTGCATGTAAATTCTAAAGCTCTGTGTGCATGCAAAATCTCCATCATTTGTTTGAAATCTTTTTAAAGTCATTTCAACAAATTCATTTTGATGTATATCCTGTAATCATTCTATCCATGAGATGCGATCTCTGTGAGGCTGCTTTGGTAAACAATTCCCACGCTATTTTTATGCTCATGCACAGGAAAGTGGTAAACATTATGTATGGCGCAGCCTAACAGCTCCAAATTGCATTTGCTCGAACTTTTTAAAAGAATTTATAACAAATCCAATTTACTAATATCCTTGCCTGCGCTTGCTTGAAAGTTTCTAAAGTCTTTTCAAAAACCATTACATACCTCCTGCATAGCCTTACATTTGCAAATTGGATTTTCCCTCTGCAATGAAAATATTGATGCATATCCTGCGCCCATTTGTATGGCGCGTGCTGGAGTTAGAGGGACGCGTGGCTATAATGGAGGGAGGCGTTGAAAGATAGAATTATAAAACAGATCTTAATACTATGCTGAGAAATCAGATTAGAAAATCATCACTCAGAAAATAATAATCAATGAACAAAAGCTTAATAATTCTGCTCAAAGATTGAAAATATTAACTATATTGTATTCAATTGTATATCAAATTCTGGAACAGCATACATATATATGGGAAAAAAATATAATCAAAGTATCGCTGGCTAAAGAAGCTAAAAACAGAATAAAGCAAACTTAAAACAAAAGCTGCGCCTACTATTCTACAGTTACTGCACAGCAGTTTTATTATGCATTAAAGCTAGAAAAAGTTAAAAACTAAAGCAAATATGCAATCAAATGCATTCGATGATTATCAACTTTCCACTCTATAAGTTCTTTTATATGTCCTGTTTGTTTTATTCTATTGCTTGTACAAAACCCTTGACCAGGTTTGAGACCTATTGAAGTGCACGATCAGGATATCCAAATTTATGATTATTATGATGCACTTCAATTAGAAAAGAGCCACAAGCATTTTAGGCAGGTTAATGATGCCTTCACTATGAGGATAGTCAGAGAAATCCAAGGTGATATAAGCTTAAGAATCTCCTCAAGCAATATAGTTAATTGACATTTATGGTAGTCATTTTATTCAATTTCAAAGATTTTTTTATATTAGGATTAGGGGTTTTGATGGGTGTACTTACAAGTTGCCTAAATATGTTGAAGATAAATCTGTTTTGATTGAGGTATGCAGACAAGTCGTAAAAGAGAATAAAAGGTGTCAAGAAAGGAAAAAAGTTGGTATTCAATTCCCAATTGGACTCGAGCAATACTCCTGCAATTCTATGTTTGATGCCCTTAACATTGAAAGAGCATTAGTGAAATACATAATGCATTTTTATGACAGGAGATTCCGCTTTGATATTAAGAATTTTGTTAAGGATAACCTATAGTTAGGTCCTAGTTTCTACCATGTTCCTAATTTAGAAGACTATTGGGTGGATTGTGTTGTGAATATGAAGTATAAAGGAGTTGGATGAGGCTAACTTTAAGGTAGATAATAACACTCAAATTAGATTGGGATATCCAAGGTTTGGATGATGATGAATCAGATTTATTGGATCCCATCTACATCAATCACATACAAACCCAACAAAGTATTTCTATAGATTGGAGCATCAAGGAGATTGAGACTATTGAAGCTAAAACAACAATAGTGTTGAGAGGAACTCAAGAATGGGTGGCAAAGAAGAATGCAGAAAAGTAGATTATCCCTCCTCCAAAATCACAAAATACTCAGCTTCAAGGAGAGAGTAGTCAAGCACCCTCATCATTAGGTATACAAACATCACCTTCTCAACAAACAACACTAGGAGGATAGGGTGATGGTGATGAATAACCTCTAGAGAAAGGGCTACCAGAGCCAACTTGTGGAGAAGATGCCCTTGACCTAGCACAAAAGGATAAGGAGAAACAAGTAACTAAAGAAGAAGTAACAATCAATGTGTCTACTTCCCCTTCACAGGCAAGTGTTCCTTCTTCATCTCCTCCTAGAGAAATACAAACTTCACCTATAGTTGGTCCTACTCCACCTTTCTCTCCTAAAATGAGAGCTTCTGATACTCCTCCCCTTAGGAGGGTTTTGCAATTTACTTCCCCTAGTTCTAATATTGTTGCTACACCTTCCTCTACCTCATGGTTGGAGAAAACCTTGTCAAAGAAAAGAAAAATAGTTTAGTTGAATCTTCCAGAAAAATATTTTGTTGGTCAATTAACCCAAAGAACTCCTAAGCCTAAGAAATTGAAAACCACATCTAGGTTGTTGGATGGAAGTGTCTCACCCCTCTATACAGAAGGAAATAATCCAAGCTATAGTTAGTGATTACAATATCACTAGGGTAAATTTGGGATCTTCTGCTAGGGATGGTGATATGCACAATTTCCAAGTGATAGTAGCTATATTGGTGGAGAGAACGGTTAGAGACAAATAGAGCAAAAATGAACTAAAGAATCAGGTAAAAGTTCTCACTAAATTTTTGAAATCTATAATAGACATAACTCCACAACCAATCAATCAGGATGAAGCTGCATTTGATCCAACATCCTCTATGGGAAGAGAAGTGGTAAATAAAATGTAGAATTAGAAGGCTTATGGGAAAGCTACAAAGGAATGGGCTACTTATTTTTTTTCTAAAGAAAACAAATTCATCATTGATATGAAAGCTATAATTCTTGGTGGCATAAATATCATGATTTTTGGGTGTTTGTGCATGCTCATAATTTCTTTTATGAAAATGGATAAAATCTATATGGAAAACAAATATTGAGAACCTAAAATATTATGAGGAAACAAATATCATTTTTCAGAACTACATCTCTGTTATTATTTCTAGAAAATAAAAAAATTACATATTTATTATTATTCCCATAGTTATTTGATATTAGAAATGGGAAGATAAGTACTAATCACATTGAGTTTGAATGCGTATTGTATCGTGAAAGTAAGTTTGAAACACATGAAATCAAGAACGTAAATAGTTTGAAAAAATGTCTCATATGTCAAACTAAAAAAATTGGAAAGAAATTGCCAATTCCAAATTCAAACTAGGGAGGGACATTATAGTGGTATCATAGCCCAAGTTCATGTCATCTTGTTGGGGATTCCGTTAAACTTCAGAGTATGACAATTGGTTCTATCAAGCTAGAGGAACAAATTAAGGAGAGCTATGAGTAGGAAGTCATCCAAATCTTTGAAGAATATCAAGGTATGCCTAATGGTTTTGAAACACATGTGTCCTTTAATGATTTTCTAAATGTAGTTGTGACTTTGAGACCTAGGAATATAGGTTTGGTAAATTAAAATAAGGGTTAGAGCAGGAGGAAGAAGCTTTTGTTTATGACTTGTAGCCTACAAGTAATCATGGGGAAGCTAAAAATCAAACCAAATGCATTGAATATTGGACTCCGAGTTTTGAAGAAGATAAAACTACAAGTTCACTTCAGCCCTATGAGGACAAGGATGTAGGAGGGTCACCTATTGGAGCTTTAGATGAAGCACATGACTTGTAGCACATGAAGATTGTAGGAAATGTCATCATGGAGTTCAATAGATCAGCCATGTGGGATCAACTACAAGAAGGTATAAACTCATTTGATACTCCTCTATATGAGCCTAGCATTGCCTCTTCACCTTTACTTCATCTTGGTGAGGAGTTGGATTACGAATTAGGTGTCTTTGAGGTGGATGTCTCTCATACCAATGCTAGCAATTCAGAAAATTCAATATGTCATGAACAAATGGGGTTGGATAAGACCTTCTTGGCATTGCAGGATCCTATTTAAAATGACTATACTTTTGACCATAGTAATGCCCAAACTTTATCTCCAAAATCATGTGCATGAGGGATAGAATTTTTGGTGCTTGTGGTGTTGATATCAACCTTGAAAACAAATCTGATTTAGTGTTGCATGGTGTTGATCATACATCAAAAAATTTATATGAGGTTGATAAGCTTCAAGGGTCTAATCAGTTGGTAGGACAATTGAAGGTGAATGAAGACCAAATTATTGCAGCCATTAGACACTTTGATAACACCCTTAAAAGTTTATGTCTAATTGTTGTTGGAGGTATTTAGGAGAGCATATGGACCCTGATGGAGAACTTTCCCTTTTGGATTCTCAAGCGCTTAGAGAAATGTTAGTGGTAATGAAGTCCAATTACTTGTAGCTACTTTTTGATAGAGATCACCTTCTCATGCTTGGTGAGATATAATTTGATGTAATAAAGGGGAAAGAAAGGGAAGTGGATAAGCTTATTGATGAGCTTATGTACACTAAGGATTCTTTGAAGAGCACTTAGAAGGCCCTTCAAGAATCAGAGATTTAGATTGACAAGCTCTATGAGGAATTGAGCTTGGCTCGATCATCTTCATTCACGACAGAAATTGAGTCTTCTAGGGCTGCCATAACACCTACAGATGAGATTGGTACTCATGGTTTGAGGGGAGATCCCTTTATGGTGGTCAAGCATAATGAGGTTTTAGATTTACATGAGTTTGAGGACCTGTATGATTCTAAAAATTTTGAGTTTACACATAGCTTGCATCACAGGGATCATGAGTCACCTTTGTGGGTTAGCCAATTGAGGGCTCAACACATAGATTTGATAGAGGTAGTGATGCATACACCTTGTGGACTAGCCAGCAGTGAGGTGCATGTATCCACAAGTGATAGGGGCACCAGTCTCTATATTTGTGAAGTAGAGATTGCTATTGGTGAGTCTTGTGTTGAGGAGGAAAATTCTTGTGTGAATAGTGTGTGGAATCATCACATTGTTGCCTTCGTATTTGTATGAGGATTATAGGGAATCTTCTAGTGGGAGCATGTCTCCTACATTTGTGAGAAAAGTAGGTAATGCATTGGTTGAGGCTTCTTGTAGGCATGAGCCTAATGAGTTACAGGGACTTAAGGAACAGTTGTAGGTTATCGAGGATAAGGTTGTCCAAACCTTAACTCACTTTGATAGCACACACAATTTTGTTGAGTACCTCCTATGGTCAGCATAGTTGGAGGATAGGAAGAAAGGGGTAGTGGTTGGAATGTCTATATCAAGTAATCAAACCATCAAGCATGCCCTAGAGGGGATGAAATTAGAATATCTCCATTTTCTCACAATTAGGGACTTAGCCATCAAGTCTGTAGAGGGCACTCATAGAGCCCATACTAAATCTACCCTTCACAATTTGAGATGTGATCCACCTCTTGATTCATGTGATGAGAGTTTTGACGCATGGAATCCCATGACTATGCAGGTCTACTTTTGGCACAAGCGGGTACATTCCACCTTGATTGTATAGTAAAGATCGATCATCAATTCTCTTTCATTCCACAGACAGATGATTTGATGATGTGCAAGTGTGGGTTGGCTCATATTTTATATCATCCACTCTAGGATGGCACATTTCCATTTTCAAAAGGTGGAACCAAAACCTGCAGGTATCCTATTATGTTTCCTTTAGATTGTTGTATATATATACAAGAATCAAAGTCTTAGTATGTAGATGACTCTTTGGTAGAGCTTGCAGCTTCCTTGTTTCAAGTATTTATAATGGAGGTACTTACCCATGTGTGGCATACGCATGGTAAAATGAGGATACAGTGGAGCTATGATCCTAGTGAGAATGATGGCAGTGGTGCTCTAGCCCATGTAGTGATGGATTTTTACTCCATATTGTGATAGGGGATGGTTGTTCTACTTTGTGGGACAAGGATTTATTTCATAATCCTTTGAGGAGAGGGGTTTTTTATGAGTTTGGAGGAGAGTTTTATCATCTCCTCATCATGGGAGAGTGGCATAAAGATGATACTCTATCCCCCTATGACCTTGAAAGAATCATTTGCATCCCCAAAGATCATTTTTTCATTCTTGAGGGTGTTGATATGTTCCATATCAGCAACCTAAGAGGAGTTGCTACACATTTTCCAGTACCTATGATGGGGATTCATCACATCCATGAGAGACCTACAAATTTTAGAGAATGGTTTTGCAATGTTGGCACTTCGAGATACCTCCATCTTCTCATGTTTTACGGATGTGAGGATGTGGTGTGTTGGGATCTGGGTGGTGATATGCTTGGTACATCTCTTTGTTTGGGCCCTAATGAGTTGCTTCACCACTCTTTGCATGGTAATGATTATATCAGAGTGGTGCAATGGAAGTTAGTAGGCATTGAGTATGGTGGACTTCCAATTGGGATGAGGGATACAAGATTCACTATGCTTGGTAAATTTCTTGTTATTTGGAGATTAACTAATAGAGCTGCCAAGTTTAGCTTTATCATTATCCAATGGTTGCAAAGGGATTTTGGTAGAGCATTATACAGGCTTATTTGGGATCTTAGTATTTAGGTGACAAGCCAAGGTGTTTGAGGTATGGATTTCTTAGGGACAAGAATTCTTGGGGAGGGTGGACTATAATGTCCCCTTTTCCTAGGTAGTGATCAATTACAAAGGTTAGTCCATCACTTAGTCCCCATGGACTAATAGGGAGGTTAGGGAGCCCTTTGTGTGTGTTTGTGGACTTGTTCAGTCAACCTTTTGAGTTCTATTAGTTTTTTCTAGCTCAATGTTTACCAAGGATTTTTTTGTACCTTTTGGAGCCTATTTTGGACACTTTGTCCATACTTACTATTTATAGTAAGTCATGCAAGGGTCACTAGTATGGTCAGTTGGCAGTATTACTATATTGGGCATGATGGCAGATTTGTATCCTAGATTTATCTTAGTTTTATTATGGTCCTCTGTATTAATTTTTAATAATGTCAATAATAAAGTTAAATTAAATATTCAAATTTGTGCATTATTAATATATTTTAAAGGGCTTTATGAAAAGGAGATATAAGTGATATTTACAAGAATACTTTATAATATAAGTTGAGCACCCAATTTAAAAAGGGGATATAAGGTGGGAATTTAAATAAAACAAAATATATAATGCAAAAGACAACTTGGGCATGGGAGTTTGAGGAAATACAAAATCCCTTTGAGATCCCATTTGCACATTCATGTTGAGAAGAAAATTGATAATGGTTTTGCAGGTTGGACTAAAGAGTCTGAAAAATATTAGTTTCATTGAGGATGGAAACCCTCATGAGGAACAACATGCTATAGGAGTGAAAAACCTCACAAGGCTTCTAGCTGACAACTTCATTTCAGGGTTTGTACGTGTGCTTCAAGGATTTTGATTGGTTGCTTGAGGATTCAAAAATCATAATATTATTTCTTAAATTCAGTTTGAAGGGTTTCTAGAGAACTATTCAAATATGAAGACTTTGCAAGAGAGTGTTGGATGCCATATTCAGAGGTTTCCTAGGTTGGTTGTGGCTTTTCATTATACTCAGATTTGTGCCTTCATACTTTAGCTTGGCATTGGGTTTTGAGGGATTTAATTTTTGCACAAACTTGGTCGACTGGTATCCTCTTTATAGTTAATATTTCTATTGTTTTTTCTTGAGAAAGGTGAGTTGTTTAAGGGAAATAGGGATGTGAGACTCATATGTATGTTGAGCTACCTCTTCTACTTGAGTTGTGAGCTACATGCCTAGCCATGTATATTTTTTTTCTAGTTTCAAAAGTGTTGATTATCACATTACTGCCATAGTGTGTGGGGTTTTGGAAATGAATTCTATCTATTATCATTATTGGTTTCCTACCAAATATTGGAGGTAGTTGTTTTTTGGTCATAACAACTCTTAAGTTGCATAAAGATATTCATATTCCTTCTCTTTAATGCTCTGTGTTATCATTTGGAATCTCAGAGCTATTCACTTGAAAAAATTAGATATATGTAGTTGTTAATGCTTACCTAAACAATGTTATATGTTCAATCATATTCAGTCACTATGATTATTTGTGATGCAATGATTAAATGTTATTGTTGATTATTTGATATTGAAGGAGTATTTCCTATATTGAGTTTATGCATGCAATTTCTATTCAAAGCACTTGCTAGAAAATAACTTAATTTAGTTGTAAGAGAATTGTTTGACAAACTTCCTACATTGTCAAACCTTTGGAAATTGTGAAACCCTATTCCAATTGGGGTGGAGCATTATAGTTTTCTGCTAAAACTTCCTTATTTATTTCTTTATTTTATTTGGTTTAATTATTCTAGATTTTCTTTAGCAATTCTTTGTTGTTTGGAATTTTCCTTCTTTGTGATTGTGGTTTGTGTTGTCTCCTATAGTCTAGAAGACTCCAAATCTGGAAAAACATTTAAGTTATATAAAATTTTGGCATTATAGCAAGACCAAAACTATAAAATATGAGCAAGATGATAATGCATCATGTGGATATCCATGCAATGTAATAATTTTCAAGGAAGTGAGATTTTAAAGTTGATTACCAAGTGCATCTTGAGTTTTTTTTTTAATTTCTATCGATCAATTTCTAATAATTAGCATTTAAAACCCGCCTCTCTCTTTTTCCTCTAGTATAGTTTAAGTAAGAAGGAAATTTCATTCTAGATATCATTTCATTTTTTTTTAGTGACATAGTACATTAGATCTTAAAAATAAAAATACAAAAATATTTCATTTTTAAATCTTGGCTAAATAGTGTATATTGGATTATATATAAAACTTTAACAAACCTAGGTTACAAAACAACTCAATCCTATATCACAACTCAAAATTTGTATGAAAAGAGAATAAAATTTCTTTTTGTATTGCATTTATTTGGAAGTCACAATAATATAATTTCAACTTTATTTTCATAAGAAAAAGCTATCCTTGCTAATTACATTGTTAATTTTATAAATAGAAAGAATTATTGAAAAGAAAATTGTTTATCATTTCAACACATTTATGTTGATTAGATCTAAATTATTAATCATATAAATTCATTAAAATACAAAAAAATGTAAAACGATTTGTTTATATACATTCAACATATCTAAATTAGTTAATCTAGTGTAATGCCCCAAGCTGACACACTCAGAACAAAACATCATGGAACAATTTTTTTTAAACAAGTATAACAACATTGATAATACAAAAATGGCATATCACAGTTGCACAATAATGAGCAAATAAATTGAGTCACAATGACACAATGACAAAGACAACAAGATACTTCACCATTGCATAAGCAAGGTGGCAGCAACACAATACTAACCACTCATGGGATAAATCTACCATGATGAACATACGAGAGGGAGGGAGGACAACACCTATGAGACAATTGGTTACTAACCACGATCACGTTCTTTCACAAAACCACATTAGGATAGGATGAGAGAAACATCAACACATAATCCACATCTCGACGCTTCACAACTCTAACCATAGGGGAAACCCTTCACACAAGGTTTCCTAACCAAGAGGCACAATTCATCACAAATAGGAATGATGACAAGTCACTTCCAGACCACCACACTCTTCTCAATACATCTTGTTGCAACATGACATCACACAAGCAGAAGGATACAACTCCATAACACCTCATTATCTATGAGGAGTGTTGAGAACACCATAACATTAATAACAAAGGAATACAAGCTTCCCAAGACCTTACAAGACTAGGTGCGTAATCTCCCTAACCCTTGGTTTGTCAATCGGGTCATTTCAGGAGGTTGCATACAAAAATGAGAACACAACACCACTAGACCCATGGGACCATGAGGAGCAACTTCTATTTGCATGGTTTTCCTATACAAGGTCTCAAAACAAGCAAGAAAGATCAAGTCCTGAAACAAAGAAGCTTAACATTTTTTCAAGGGTTTGACAACTAAAATGACCAGAATGGGAAAACTAAAAGGAATAAATATTATTTGGCATTATCATTAGGCTCATAAAACTAATGTATAACCATGGTTAAGAGGGTTAACATTTTATTTTTTGTATGGGGAACTAGGCCACCCAACCACTAGACCAGGTTGTCACAACAGTGTTGACATAATTTTAATGTTTCTACCCTATAAACCAAGTCACCCACTATTGACTAGGCCACCCCATTGTACTACCACACCTCCCCATTGAGAACCAGGCCACCCAACTATAAAATAAAGCATTTAAATTCATTTTAAACACTAATTTAAATATTCCTCGATTCGTTTTATTATTTTTAAATTATAATATTTAAAATCATAAAGTAATCATGCTCAATTTTGAAATGTAGAAAAAGGTGATCCTAAGTCCAAACGCTTAGAACAATAAGATTCAAGGTCTTTTTTGAGGGCTTCATTAAGTTGGATATCAACAAGGTGTATAAATTGACTTTCAACCATGAAGGTAATCCAATTAGACTTGGATATCCATCCTATTGAGGATTTGAATGGATTGGAATAGATTTGCTATGATTAACCTAATTAGACTATGTGCCCTAATATCAAAATTATAAGAATACGACTACTAATAAACTAAAATATTAAATTGCAAGCAAATCTAGGAAGTGCAGAGGATTGTGTACCTACCCAAAAAAGTTGGTATTAGTTTGAACGCAGGGAAAATTTACCCAAGGGTGTATGAGTCCCTGTAGGGGTGTCCAAAAATTGTTTTTCCAACCCTCTGATGTCAAATTTGAGCTTTTGATTCCTGATTGCAAAGTTTTTGAAACATGATCAGATAATTTTGTAGGTGAGTTTCCTTGAGTTGACAAGATGTAAGGTTTCAATTGCAACAATGAACAATTTTTCTTTAAGCTTCCTTCAATCTTCTTCAAGCCTGAAACTTGCACATTCAAAGAGAAGGAAAGGGTTGTGCCATTTAGGGGCTTGCCTTAGTCAAACCCTATGTTAGTATTTCCACTTCCATAATGGAAATGTCAATGATAAAATGGATAAATGATAGGAAGGAATGATGAATCAACAAATTAGTACAACTCACCACCCTTCAATGGCTTCCTTGAAAGACCAAAGTCATACACATCACCTCAAGTTCTTGGATCTTGCTTGCTTGAATGCTTGGAATTGCTTGGAGACCTACAAGAAGGGTTAGAATCACAAAAAAATGATGACATGAATACACATAAACTCACATAATATTTCACATGATGCTTGGATATTGAATTGCTGCAATAAATCACCAAAATGTTTCACCTGACTTGCTCTTGACAATAGTTCTTGCTCATAAATTTGTTGGAAATATATGTCTTAATCATCACATGTTGTAACCTCTATTGGAGCAAAGTCAGTGTGACATCCATCATGTCTGGCCGACTAGTAGTAGTAACCTTGTTGAAATTATTCAAGTCGTTGTGACCTTGTAGGAGTCTCACCGAACGCTTTTACTTTGGAGCCTATCGCTATGACAGTTTTTTCGTTGTAACCTCTCACCACTCTTGGAGATCTCTGGTCGACAGGCCATTCTATCGTATATCAGGATAACCTATGGTGGCTCGGTGAGAAGTCTTATCGAAAGTAATATGTCTCACCAACAAAGTTTTGCATTGAAGTCATCGGGATAACTAAAGGGGTCTCGGTATGAAGTCCCATCGAATAGCTAAATTTTCGTCGACAGGATGTTTCACATGGAGTCATCAGAGTAACATATGGTGGCTCGGTAAGAAGTCTTACTGATGAAGGAATGTCTCACCAACCGTTTCCACTCGGGGTAACTCAAAGGGCTTCAGGAAGAAGTCCCAACGAATGATGAATGTCTCGCCAATGGGAACACATATGGAGTCTCCGTGGTAACATAAAGATCTCGATGTGAACTCTTAGCGATTGGATAGAGGTCTTTTCGACTACTATTTGGCACTCGATATGACTGGAGGTTTTGGAGTAACGTCCTAGCTAAAGTGGTTATGTCTTGCCAAATGTTGAACGTTTCGGTATAACCCTAAATGACTCGATATGATGTCTCGATGAAAGACGACTGTCTGGCTAATGAGAATACTCATGTCTATGTGACATATGGAGCTTTGTTATGACATCTCACCGAAAGTGATGAGTCTTGGCGATAGTGATACATGTGGTGAACATCGGTATGAGGTCCTGGCGACATGAGGAAGTCTTAGCGATGGTCTTCTAAACTTGATGTAACATCTAGCCGATAGGTAAACTCTTGGCGACATCAATGGTAAAGCTTTTGGGCATCGAGGAGACACTTCTTGTGTCTCTCTAACATGCCAATACAATATGAACTATTTTGACCGAGTGATGACCATCTACTTGGTTGGTATTCGACCAATCAGAGGAGCTGAATGGGAACCATTGGAAGACAGTCTGTTGTGGTAGTTATGTGAGGAAGTTCGACAGATAGGGAAAGATAGGAATATAGTTTGTAGTTGCAGATGCTCATAGGTTCAGTTGATTCGATCAACAGTTGGATGAATAGTTTGAATTGTATTAGTGGATGAATTTTATTCTGTGAAGACTAAAAATTGTAGGTTCCTATACAAAGATTGTTCATGGTGAATGCTGCTATAATATGACATTAGAAAGATAAGTTTGATATTTGTATGTAATCTCCATTATTGTAATACAAAGTGATTTCTCTTGGTGTGGTGGGTTTTTCTCCCGTAAAGGTTTTCCCACGTATATCTAGTGTTCATATATGTTTTCAAATACTTTGTTTCTGTTATCTCTTTCATGTGCATCTTAATTGGACTGTAATTGTAAAAATTTAAATGTGTATCTACATTCTTCCCTGAGGTTTTGACGTTAGGAGAATTGTTTCCGCATCTAATTTTCCTTACAAGTGGTATCAGAGCCTAGCTAGTTGTGTTATCCTTGTGGGTACATTGGGTTTTTTGTGTCAATTTTTGTTTAGTGGGAGTCTTGTAGAAGTTTGTCAATTTCTAATTACAAATTGAGATGGCTAGCACGTAAGGAAAGATTGAAATAGAGAAGTTCAATGGCAGAAATTTTGAGTTGTAGAAACTTAAGATGGAAGATCTATTGGTTGATCATGATCTTTGGATTGTTGTGTCTGGAGCGAAGCCTATAGGCATGAAGCAAGAAGATTGGGACCTTGCAGATAGAAATCCTAAGGGGTTGATAAGGCTCTATCTGGAAAACTCCATTCTTCTGAATGTGCATGAGGAGAAGACTGCATCTTCCTTGTGGAAGAGATTGGCATCTATTTATCAAGGGAAGTCCTTGGTGAATAAATTGTTCCTTAGGAAGAAGTTGTATAGTTTGAGAATGCAGGAAGGAGGGTTTGTAGCTGATCATTTGAACACATTCAACATGTTGATTGCATAGTTAACATCTGTTGGTGTGAAGACTGAAGAAGAGGATCATTGTATACTTATATTGTGTTCTTTTCCAAACTCTTGGGATCATCTAGTGATGGCTATTGGGAGTACAACATCCAGTTTCAAGATGGAAGATGTTGTTGCATCTTTGTTGTCAGAAGAGATGAGAAGGAAATCTTCTAAGATGGTGAAGGAGGCCCTTGCTGTTAGAGGAAGGTCAAAAAAGAAAGGAAAGAAGAAAGACAAGAAATCTAAATCAAAATCAGAGGGGAGATCAAAGTCTCCTGGCAAGAAGTCCAAGGTGAAGTGCTGGAACTGTGGGCAACCTGGTCATGTCCAAAAAAATTGTAAAGAGGAGAAGAAGAAGAAGAAGTATTCTTCTGACAATGATTCTTCTCACAGTGATGGAGATGCCTTCATTGCAGCCTTGGCTGCACAGGCATCAGATGATGTATGGCTGATTGATTTTGGAGAATCTTTCCACATGACATCTCATAGAGGTTGGTTCACGAAGTATGAAGAATACGATGGTGGAAAGGTGTACTTAGCAAGTGATTCAACTTTGGAGATAGTTGGTCATGGAAGAGTCAGAATTCAATTTCCTAATGGAAAAGTAAAGGGAATCAATAATGTAATGCATATACCAGGTTTGGCTCGAAACTTACTTTTTGTAAGTATGCTGAATGATATTGGAGTGAAAGTCACATTCTTTGGTAATGGCTGCAAGATGACTAGAGGCTCTATGGTGCTAGCTAGAGGTGTTTGGATTGGTACCCTGTACAAGCTGGATGCACAGGCTATTCAATGTAACAATGTCTCTGTAAAGTCACAAAAAGCTACTAGTGGAGGTAAAGAGGGAAATATCCCTAATTATGTAAACTCTATGGAAGTAAAAATTCTTGCAGAGAAGACTATGCTCTGGAATCATAGGCTAGGCCACATAGGAGAAAAAGGTTTAAAAAACTTGAAGAACAAAAACCTAGTTGAGGGCTTGAAGATTGTAATCTCGAATTTGAATTCTGTGAGCATTGTATATATGGAAAATAGCACCGTGTTTCATTTTATTATAGTCCTCATAAATCTTATGGTTTGCTAGATTATATTCATTCGGATGTGTTTGGTCCAGTGAATGTTCCTTTTTGTCTAAATCAAGATACTATGTATCGTTCATTGATGATTATTTGAGAAGAACATTTGTTTATTTTTTGAAAAGTAAATAAGAAGTATTCAGTCAGTTTAAGGAATTTAAGAACCTTGTAGAAAATTAGACTAGAAGAAAAATTAAATGCTTAAGGACTGATAATGGTGGTGAATTTTGTTCTAATGAATTTGAGAGATATTGCAAAGACCATGGAATTAAAAGACATAAGACTACACCTTATACTCCACAGCAGAATGGAGTTGCAGAAAGGTTCAATAGGACAGTGATGGAGAGAGCACGAAGTATGCGCAGTAGTGGAGAAGTTCTGGGTTGAGGTTGTATCTACTGCATGTTACCTAATTAATCATTCTCCAAATTCTGCTCTTGTTGAGAAAACACCTTTGGAAGCATGGTCTGGTAAGAAGCCCTCTTTAAGACATATTCATTTTTTTGGTTGTGGGGCATATGCTCATGTGTCGTATGAGAAAAGATCTAAATTGGAGAACAAGGCTATCAAATGTATTTTCATTGGCTATAACACTGGCATAAAAGGATACAACCTTTGGAATCTTGATATAGAGAAGGTTGTATACAACAGAAGTGTAATATTTCGTGAGCTGAAACCTTCTACCTTGGATCTGCAGTTAGAGACAAAGTCAGAAAAAGATAAGGATGTAGTTGGAATTACTCCTACATCAAATAAAGAGGAATTGAAAATTCAAAATGAACCTGAAACTGAGGATAGCTCAAGCAATTCTAAAAATTTTGAAGAAGAAGAACCTCAGCCTCAACAAGTGAGGAGGTCAACCCGTGAAAGAAAACAACCTGATAGGTATGGGTTCTCTTTGATAGATTCTACTTGTGCCTATGCTTTAATTTCTAGCACTAATGAGCCTAGGACTGTAAAGGAGGCATTTAAAATGTCTGATTCAGACTCTTGGTTGGAAGCCATGAATGAAGAAATGGCATCATTAGAAAAGAATGATACTTGGAGTTTGGTGTCATTGCCTAAAGGTAGAAAAGTTGTGGGCTGCAAATGGGTATTTAAAAGAAAGATTGGTCTAGATGGCAGTGTGGAAAAGTACAAGGCAAGATTGGTTGTGAAGGGTTATTCCCAGGTAGAGGGAATTGATTACGAGAAGATTTTTTCTCATGTAGTTAAGCTAACGTCTATCAAATTTCTTTTGTCACTTGCAGCAGCATATGACTTAGAGGTCGAACAGATGGATGTGAAGACAACATTTCTTCATGGTGATCTTGAAGAAGAAATCTATAAGTCCCAGCCTGAGCACTTTGTTGAAAAAGGTAAAGAGAAACTGGTTTGCAAGTTAAAGAAGTCTTTGTATGGGTTAAAGCAGTCTCCTAGAATGTGGTACCAGAAATTTGATAGTTTTGTATTGTCTTTGGGATTTGTGAGATCAAAATCTAATCATTGTGTCTATTATAAAGTTGAAAGTGATCAAGTTCTTATTATTGCTCTCTATGTTGATGATATGTTGTTCATAGGCAATAGTAAGCTAATGATTTTTGATCTTAAGTCTCAATTGTTTGCTAAGTTCGAAATGAAAGATCTTGGTGTAGCAAGGTATATTTTGGGGATGGAGATAACCAGGGACAGAAATTGTAGAAAACTTTGGCTCAGTCAGATTAAGTATATCAAGACTATTCTAGAGATATTTTTCATGAATGATTGCAAGCAGCTAGTCGTTCTAGTCTTGCAGGGAACGAAGCTATCTGTTGAAGATTGTCCAAAATCTCCTACTGAAATGGAGGACATGACCAGTGTACCCTATGCTAGTGCGGTTGGCAGTCTCATGTATGCAATGGTTTGTACAAGGCCAGACATTTCCCAAGTAGTGGGAGTACTTAGTCAGTTTATGGCTAATCCTGGAAGGACACATTGGGATGTTGTAAAGAGAGTTTTCAAATATTTGAAGGGCACTTCAGATTTTGCTTTGTGTTACCATGGGAACTTGGTTGAATCACAGAGGACTCTCAGTATTCGAGGCTATGTAGATTTTGATTGGGCAGGGGACATTGACAGCAGGAGATCCACCAGTGGATATACTTTCATGTTGAATG
The DNA here is from genome assembly GCA_007258455.2 of Sequoia sempervirens. NCBI lineage: Eukaryota > Viridiplantae > Streptophyta > Pinopsida > Cupressales > Cupressaceae > Sequoia > Sequoia sempervirens. Next base: position 22,761 of record VDFB02066529.1, read on the forward strand.
GTGGTGCAGTTATTTGGATGAGTAAGCAGCAGGTTGTAGTCGCTTTGTCCACTGCAGAGGCTGAATACATGGCAACTACTCATGCTTGTAAAGAAGCAGTTTGGTTAAAACATTTGTGTTCTAACATTGGTTTTGATGCAGGGAAAATAACTATTTTTTGTGACAGTCAAAGTGCAATTTGTCTGGCAAAGAATCCTACTTTCCATGCCAGGATGAAACATATAGATGTACAGTACCACTTTGTATGAGATATGGTGAAGGATGGAAAGGTCAATTTGGAAAAGGTTGATACTCTGGAGAATGTTGCAGATGCATTGATGAAGCCAGTGAGCACAAACAAGTTCAGGTGCTATGCTAGTTCAATGGGCCTTACTGCCCATGATTTTAAGTAGTTATGTTGTGCTCTAGAGGTGCCTGTGTGATCTTCGTCAAGTGGGAGATTGTTGGAAATATATGTCTCAATCATCACAGGCTGTAACCTCTATTGGAGCAAAGTTGGTGTGACATCCATCATGTCTGGCCAACTAGCAGTAGTAACCTTGTTGAAATTATTTAGGTCGTTGTGACCTTGCAGGAATCTCGCTAAACACTTTTACTTTGGAGCCTATCGTTGTGATAGTTTTTTCATTGTAACCTCTCACCGCTCGTGGAGATCTTTGGCCGACGGGCCATTCTATCGTATATCGGGATAACCTATGGTGGCTCGATGAGAATTCTTATCAAAATTAATGTCTCACCAATAGCGTTTTGCATTAAAGTCATCGGGATAACTAAAGGGGTCTCGGTATGAAGTCCCAGTGAATAGCCAAAGTTTTGCCGATAGGATGTTTCACATGGAGTCGTCAGAGTAACATATAGTGGCTCGGTAAGAAGTCTTACCAATGAAGGAATGTCTCACCTACCGTTTCCACTCAGGGTAACTCAAAGGGCTTTGGGAAGAAGTCCCAATGAACGATGAATGTCTCGCCGACGAGAACACATATGGAGTCTTCGCGGTAACATAAAGATCTTGATGTGAACTCTTAGCGAATGGAAAGAGGTCTTGCCGACTACTATTTGGCACTCGGTATGACTAGAGGTTTTAGAGTAACGTCCTAGCAAAAGCGGTTATGTCTTGCCGAATGTTGAATATTTTGGTATAACCCTAAATGACTTGATATGATGTCTCAGCGAAAGATGATTGTCTGGCTGATGAGAATACTCATGTCTATGTGACATATGGAGCTTTGTTATGACGTCTCACCGAAAGCGATGAGTCTTGGCGATAACGATACATGTGGTGAACATCGGTATGAGGTCCTGGCGACATGAGGAAGTCTTAGTGATGGTCTTCTAAACTCGATGTAACATCTAGCCGATAGATAAACTCTTGGCCACATCGATGGTAAAGCTTTTGGGCATTGGGGAGACACTTCTTGTGTCTCTCTGACATGTCGATACAATATGAACTCTTTTGACTGAGTGATGACCATCTACATGGCTAGTATTTGACCAATCAGAGGAGCCGAATGGGAACTGTTGGAAGACAGTCCGTTGTGGCAGTTTTGTGAGGAAGTTCGACAGACAGGGAATGACAAGAATATAGTTTGTAGTTGTAGATGCCCATAGGTTCGGTTGGTTTGATCAACATTTGGATGAATAGTTCGAATTGTATCAGTGGATGAATTCTATTATGTGAAGACTGAAACTTGTAGGTTCCTGTGCAAAGATTGTTCATGGTGAATGTTGTTGTAATATGACATCAGAAAGATAAGTCTGATATTTGTATGTAATCTCCATTACTGTAATACAAAGTGATTTCTCTTGGTGTGGTGGGTTTTTCTCCTGTAAGGGTTTTCCCACGTATATCTGGTGTTCATATGTGTTTGTCAAATACTATGTTTCTGTTATCTCTTTCATGTGCATCTTAATTGGACTATAATTGTAAAAATTTAAATGTGTATTTGCATTCTTCCCTGAGTTTTTTACGTTAGGATAATTGTTTCCGCATCTAATTTTCCTTACAAAATTCTCCTTCTAGTTTCAAATGGTGAAAAGACTAGGTATTTATTCAATTTCTTAAAAATTAAATCTCGATAGTCGATATTTGTATGTTGGGTTTTAAATGTTAAAGTATTGACATCGACGTATCTAAAATTAGGTCCTGGAAAAATAGGACTTAGACACCCTAAGGCATCCCAATCCTGGACCCATTTTCCAAGACATTAAATGTCACTTAGGAAAAATATTAAATGGATTTATTTTTTCAATGCTTGCAATTTCTCAAAATTTGGTACAAATGGGCCCTGTAATGCATAATTTAGGAAATTAGGTGTTTAATTAGGTCTAGTAAATTAAGGGGGATAAAACATAAAGTGAAATATTCAAGTGTGGCAATTTACAATGGTACATCTAGCCCCCACTTTAGTGAGAGTATGAACTTATGCTCGGACTCGCACTAAAGTAGAAAATATGTCAAGAAGGGTTTGATTGTCCAAATGTTGAAGGGATAGGATGACGAAGGATCTATGGGGAGTGTGTAAGCCCCCAAGATTCAAGACCCCATGGAAAATGAACATAAGCACAAAGGAACATGCATAGGTATGAAATGCAACAAAATAACATACATGTCAAAAAACACAAAGCATACATGATGAAAACTCATGAAATAACATAGCATATAGATGATAAAAAAATGAACATAGACATAATGTAAACACAACACAAACATGAAGAATACACATAACAAAACACAAGGTCAATACTAAAGAATTCAAGTCAGTAATGCAAAGAGGCCTCAGTCTTAAATTGTCTGAAATACCAAATGTCATGTATCAAATGAAGGAATGCTCCTATGAGGATTAGCAAGTTGTGTTACGCCACATCACTCATGAGCCACATGGATCTACTGGATAGCAAGCTATGTTATGTTAGGTTTCCATTCAATATGATGGGTTCCACAAGGCTAGCAAGTTGTGTTATGCTAAGTACTCATAAAACATGTGGCTCCACTAGAAAGCAAGTTGTGTTATGTTAGGTGGCCAAATTAAAAAGGGTTTCTCAAGTTCATGACCCAAAAATCTCTACTATGATGGATCCATGAACTATGATCTTACAAAATATCACTTTAGGGAGCACATAAAACTCACCTCAAAGGGTGCATAAAGTTTAACAACACGAGGGACAAACAAAACTCACCTTAGGGGGTGCATAAATTTTAACATCACAGGGGACAAACAAAACTCACCTCAGGGGGTGCATAAAGTTTAACATCATAGGGGACAAACAAAACTCACCTCAGGGGTGAATAAATGAAGATATGATAAGGCTAAAAACCCAAGGGATGTTATAATAACACCACCACAAAAGGTGATTTATGAAAACAATAAAGGGGATTTTTCTCAATACATGAAAGGTCACACCTTAGGGAATACCACACATGACATCACCACCAAGAGGGGACAAGTGAAAGAATAGAAGACTCTCACCTAAGGGAATACTATCCATTGCATTTCCACCAAGGGGAATGTTATATGCCAAGATAGGTCACATACTTAGGGGACATCAAGTCCAATATCACCACAAAGGAGGCACTTCACATAGAACAAGAAGGCCACACTTTGATTACACAAGGTCACACTTCCTTGGAGATGTGTTTTTATCATCACTAAGAAGGAAATATTTCCTATGTAACCAATGAGTGGGTTGAAGGGCACACAATCTACTGAGAGGGGGGGTGAATTAGTAGAGCCAAAAAATTACAAAAAAATTGGAAACCTTCACAATTACTTTATAGTTTTCAACATGAAGAGCACTAAACCATACAATCCAGCAAGTAAAGCAATTAAAGCACCACACAAGATAACACATAACACTAGATTTTTACTTGAAAACCTAGAAAGGGAAAAACCATGGTGACAAGCTCTCACAAGTAGAAATATAATAATGAATCTTTATAATATGAAGTAGGAACCAACCTACCTAAGACACCAATCCCCAATTGATTCAGTAGGCTACAACCTATAACAGACACCAATCCCCAATTGATTCAGTAGGCTACAACCTACAACAGACACCAATCCCCACTAGAATAGAGACAACAATCCTTGCTAGAATAAGACAACATGAAGTATGCACCAACCTACCAGAAAAAAATAATGGTAGATTTGAAATAGCAAACATACTGATATTGGCACACTCTCTTTTCTTCACACTTCTACTATGACACAATTGTACATCCCACTAAGTTACTTTCATTATAATCATCAATGGATGCACTCTGTTACATACTTGAACACACTAATCTTCTCACTTATATTATCATTCATGCTTAGATGTATCTAAAATTTTTGAAATATATACATGACACTAAATTAACACTCTTCTATGTCATCTAGGGATCCTCACCAACCTAGACAACATAGGATGTGTTAGCTCTCAAAAACATAGGCGAAAAGCCTCAAGAGGTTGCCAATCTCTTGGTACGTTTTAGGGTAGCAGACAAAGCCAAATGATTTAAGATTTCTACTCTTTAGGTGCTGCTTGACCTAGGTGGGTGTACCTAAATGAATGAAGCAGACTTAATGTACTTATCTCTCTTGAAATGCTTTTCCCACAATGGCAGATGGGAGTGGAAAAATAAAACTAAATTTGGTATAGATTGTATACAATATTCAAAACTATATCCTAATATGCTTAGTTAATAGATGTAAAGAAAATATATGAATCTAAATGATGAGAAATGCAGAGACTAGTGCCTTATTGGGTATGCGGAGTCAAATGAAATAGCAATGAGCAACCTCTTTCTGGAAAACACTCAAATTGTTGGCATATGTTTTGTTTATAACTTGTATAAACATGCAAGATTGTGACTACTAAGTTCTTCTTAATGATCCAAATGAATTTTCCTTATCACTGTGATCAACCAAAAGGATTTAATCTTTTCTTGAAAGAACCAATCAATTCACCACACAGATATAGCAAATGTGCGCTAATAAATTGAAGATAAAATTTTTATATCAATTCAAACAACCAGAAAGCATCAATCTTGGAGACAACTTAGTAATACTTTCAATAAAAACAACATACAATTGATACTAGAAATGAGTTGCCACATCAACTTATTTTCATTGATATCTCCATTTGAAATCATGCATCATAGTCTCTAATCTGAAAATTTTATTCTACTATATCCATTTCTAATCTATCTACTATCTATCTACTATCTAATAATAATCCTCTCATTTACAATTGGAAATGAACATTTATACACCAGCATCTGAAAGGACACATCACTTCATATTCCAATGTCGGTAGGCAACTATTTGCACTTGGGCTTTGTTTTACACTTGCAAGACACTCGCCGAGACATCCTACAGTCATACCGAAGAAACAATGTCTCATCAACAATCATCCCTTTGGTCTTTTTGTGTTTCGTTGTGACCCATGGAGTCAGGGAGATGTCCCATAGACAAATCTTTGTCCTACCGAGAGTTGTCCCTCCATCATGTGTGTCACTGTGACAATTCTGAGTTGGGGAGATGTCTCATAGATCACACTGCGTCTTACTGAGATGCACCCTGTGGTAATTTTTTGGTCGCTGAAATGTAACCACCTTTTTGTCGATGAAACCATATCTTGGCGTGACCTTCAAGCTTCTCACCGATAAAATTAATCTTACCGATGAAATAAATTTCATCGGCAAGACTATGAATCTTCGAAAAGACTCATACCGATGCCAAATGTCTCGCCGAAACCGTTCCTCTAGATTACTCTATTCAATGAGACTCTCCCCGAAATATTCTATCGGTGTGACTTATAGGTCGGAAAGACTGCAAGACCTTATGCTGATATTCCTTGGTAGAATTCCCCTGCACATGTTGGTGAGACCGGAGGTACTCGCCGAGACCTCATTCCGAATATCCTTTGTGTTTTGTTGGCAAGACTAGAGCCACTCGCCAATACTTTACTCCGATGCATATGAGTCTTACCGAGATGTTCTTTTTGTTGTCAGTCAGTAAGACACGCCCCATTCGGTGAGACCACATACCGAATATAATTTGTTTAGCCAAAGTGCTTGGTCGTTCCACGCTAGTTGGTGAGACATAAAGAGTTCGCCGAGACTTCACCCCGAATACCTTTAGTCTGGCCGATATATCTCCACATGCGCCTTTCGGTGAGACAAAATGTGATCGGTAAGAGCTTGTGCTGATGATAGCCCCCCTTTGCCGATGGACAAATTTTCTCCTATTGTTGAGACAATGATTTGTGTCACACCGAAATATGCTTGCAGATGATCTTGATCGGTGTGACATCCCTGAGGTCTTGCCGATAATCTGCAACAAATGTATATTAGCAAAAAATGCAATATGGATCAAGGAGACCTTGATTTCTCATGCCGATAGGAATTATAATATGGAATATTCAGACCTAGAAGGACTTATGGGATCTCATGGCTATATATGGGAAAAATGTTATGAAGAGAGGACCTTGTGCTTATGATGAAAACCCATTTGGAAACTCAAGGGTATGAAAAACTTGTGAAATTATTCAGAATTTTACAGTTCTAATAGGATGGACCTAAATTCAAATTACATAAAATGTATAATACAAGGGTTCAATCTTTCCACCAACAACACTTGACATATTGTGGTACTAAGGGAACTTTAAACAAGTCCTATCCTCACTCCACATGCTTGAAACCATTCCCACACACTTGCAACCATTACCAAACTTGCCTTAAACTCAAAATAGCTTAATGAGACTTATGATATTTCAAACTCCTTGCACACTGAGCCACACCACTAGAAACTCAGGAACATGATAGATCTAGTTTAGGAATACTCTCCTTCCAAACTATAGAGCTATAATGCATTTTTGAAACAAATGCCACCCATATTAAGTAATCTCTCTATCTAAAAGATAGCCTCCCAGGCCCCCATAAACATTTCTAACTACATACCTAGCATGGTATGATAAATACATGAACTATCTAATAGTAGTCATTCCATGACAAATATGATACAAGATATGATTGATTAGAAATCCTACGCATTGTCAACCAACACATTACTGAAACCTTTAGATTGTTGTCAATACTTGTACTCCTACAATATTTATTCTTATTTAACAACCTTCACATCTAACAGCCTTGACACTCTTTGATAACCACTAACAACAACAATAACCTACTAACATCAATTTGGCATCAATGACAACATATGCTCAACAATCTCCCCCTTTGTCACTGATGGAAAATAGAAAAATGTTGGGACCGTCAAAATAGAAAAAAGAATAAGTTTGAATGATTCATATGTTGTTCCATTCACTCCCCCTTCATCATATTTATCATTTCCTTAATTCAACTCTTTCTCCACATATTCCAACTTGACCTCTTTCTCTGCAACCTTCTCTCTCAATAAATTAATTGTAATGTGTTTTGTTCTTGATTGCATCACCAAATTCTTTGAAATGTTTATTGTACTTTTGTTATCACAAAGAATAGTGATAGGAGCTTCAAACTCAACCTTCATCTCCTTCAAGTTTTTCTTCATCCAAAACACCTGAGTGTAGCATGATGTTGTAGCAAAGTATTTTGCTTCAGGTGTAGATAAAGAAGCTAATTTATGCTTCTTACTCAACCATGACACCAAGTTGTCTCCAAGGAAGAATTCACTGCCACTTTTTCTCTTCTGGTCATCTACAAAACCTCCCCAATCTACATCTATGTATGTTGTGAGAGTGAAATTTACACTCTTTGGATACCAAAGACCAAATTCTTCAATAGACTTCAAATACTTGAATATTCTTTTACCACCTTCACATGAGTCTCTTTAGGTGCTGCCTAAAATCTGGTAACCATTCCAACTGCCTACATGATATCTAGTCTGGATGTTGTCACATACACCAAACTACCAATCATTGATTGGTACAAATTTTTATCTATTGGAGCAAACTCATTACCCTTTCTCAACTTACACTTGGTAACGATAAGTGTTGCAATAGGTTTGCAATTTTCCATCCCAAATTTTCTTAGCATCTCCTTTACATACTTGTGTTGTGAGATAAAAATCCCTTTGTCTAATTGAACAATCTACAACCCCAAAAAGAAAGATAATTCTCCTAACATAGACAACTCAAACTCATTATACATAGGATTTTGAAATTTTTTGCACATTCCATCACTTCTTCCTCCAAAAATGATATTGTCAACAAAGTCCTCAATAATCAACATTTGTTCTTGTTCTATTTTGATGTACAATTTTTTTTTCCACACGGCTTCTCTAAAATCCTTTCCACTACAAGTATCCAACCAACCTTACATACCAAGCTCTAGGAGCTTACTTGATACCATACAAATCCTTCTTCAATATACAAACATAATTTGGATTGTTAATTCATTGAATCCTTATGGTTGTTCAATGTAAACTTCTTCAAGTTGTCCATTCAAAAATGTTGACTTCACGTCCATCTAATACACATTGAATTTATTGTAAGATAGCATAGCTAGAAACATCTTGATTGCCTCCAATCTTGCTACCAAAGCAAATATCTCTTCAAATTCTATACCTTCAACTCGAGCATAAACTTTACACACAAGTATTGCTTTGTTTTTGGTCACTTCACCTTCTTCATTCAACTTATTTCTAAACACCGACTTGGTTCCAATCATATTTTTGTCCTTAGGCCTTGGGACAAGTTCCCAAGTTTCATTATTCATGATATGATTCAATTATTCTTCCATAGCATCTATCCATCCTTGTTCATTTCTTGCTTCCTTATATGTCTTAGGTTCTATCTTTGATAGTAAAGAAAAATGATACCTATTATTTTGATCTTTCTAGCCTCATCTAGGTTAGAACCCCACTATCTTTGTCACCAATAATTTGATCTTTAGAGTGGTTCTTTTGAAAATAATTAGTTGTATTTTTTTAAACAACTTCCTCTTTAGGTTTTGCAATATTGCTAAGATCTGATTCCTCTTCCTCTTCAACATCTGAAATAGTAGCATTCTAAATAGTTTCATCAACCTTTACATTTGCACTTTCAACTATCCTCTTAATTTTTTTGTTATAACATTTGTAAAATTTTCTTCTTAAGGAATAACCAAGAAAAATACCTTCTTCTGATCTTCAATCAAAATTACCTAAATTCTCCTCATCTCTTTTGATGTAGCATTTTCTCCCAAAAATATTTAGATTCCTTACTGATGTCAATCTTCCTTTCCATAACTCATATGGAGTCCTCTCTATCTTTTCCCTAATTTGAACTATGTTTAGAATGTACACAACTATCTATGTAGCCTCTCTCCAGTACATAACTGGTAGATTTTCCTAACATAGCATAGTCCTATCCATCTCCTATATAATTTGGTTCTTTCTTTCAGCAACTCCATTTTGTGTTGGTGTTCTAGGTGTAGAAAATTTCCTCCAAATTCCATACTCTTCACATAATCTCTCATACTTCTCTACTATAAATTCTCTACCTCTATCTAATATTAGGAATTTGATTCTTCTTCTGATTTCATTCTCCACCATAGCCTTGAATGCTTTGAACTTCTCAAATTCCTCTAATTTTTCTTTTAGATATCTGATCCAAGTCATTCTAGAATAATCACCAATCAAAATGATGAAATACCTATCTCCTTGTGGAATTTTAGTCCTTATTAATTCGCATAAATATGTATGTATCAAATCCAATAGATTTGATGTAGAATACTCCGTAGATGGATATTTTCTTCTTGTCTTCTTTCCTTCATGGCATAGCTTGCAACTGATTGACTAAGGTTTCCTGATTCTTGGCTATCTTGGACCAAAATTTTTGATCTAACTTTGACAATATCATCAAAATTCATATGCCCTAAAATTTTGTGCCAAAGCTAAATCTCATACTTCTATTCAGTGAGACCTTTTTCCATTCAACTCACTAAGATGATAAATATCACTATTTGTCCTACTTTCTTCCACAATCAGCTCACTAGTACTTGATTTTCTAATTTCATAACCATCAACACTAAAGAATAATGGATACCCCTTATCACACATCTGAATAACACTCAACAAATTGTGTTTTAAACCTTCAACATACAAAACATCACGTGTCTTTATTTTACCACCATCAAGACTAAACATACCTGTATCAGAAATTTTAGCAATAGAATTAGTTCCAAGGGTAATTGAACCACCTTCAAATTCTTTGAAATTTATGAAGTTACTTTTATCTCTAGTTGTGTGGCTAGAGCAACCGCTCTCAATAATCCACAGGTTCTTCCTCTCCTTCTGAGCATGTAATGTTGTTTGTGCAATCAAAGACTTCTCAAACTTCTTCTCTTTTATAACCTTCTTCCAGACCTTCTCTGGAACATCATTCTTTATTTTCTCCAGTAACAAGGAACACACAAAATTACTTCTACAATTCCTCGCAATATGTCCAAAATTATTGCACTTGAAGTATATGATATTAAAATTGAACAAGAGTGCAAACACATTATTACTGACAAAATTATTCCTTCTTACCAAAACTCTTCTATAATCCATAGCATTATGCCCATACTCATTACAATTAAAACAATGACCAGAAAAGAAATACTTGACCTAGTATTGAATTTGTGTCCTCTAGATCTTCTCCTTTTGTTCCACCTTGAACAAATCCATCATTATGAGTCATTCTTCCATTACTTGTCGACGTCCTCTCTTATTTTGAACTTCTAGAACCAGTCACTTTATACTTGTCTTAGTAGAATTCTCTAACTACTATGTCACCTTTTTCTTTTGACCATCAAAACCGACACTAGTTTTGTCATGCAAAACTTTTTGACCTTCCAATATCTCATCTAGGGTTTCAGTAATTTTACTAAACTTCAACTGGGGTTATTGATTTCCCTTCTCAAGTTATTTTTTGGCTACAATAATCTCTTCCTCAAGCTTTTCACAATCTTTTTATTTTGTTGATAACTTTTATGTCAATACTTCTTGAACTCTTTTCGCTTCTTCTACTTGAATCTTTAGATCAACAATCATATTTTATGTAACCTTTAGATCTTTTGCTAATTTCTCTTTGGTTCTTACTTCTACAATTTTGATATTCAACTTCTTAATTTCTTTTCTAGCCCATAACAAACATTCCATAAGATTTTTATCTTCTTCACCCTTTTCTTTGGAACACATTTCACCATCAATAGTTTCAAAGGCCAATAATACAACTTTTCCATTCCCATCTCCAAATGCATCTTCATCTTCTTCTCATGTAGAATATTCTTCTTCTTCTTCATTTGTATAGAAACTTATGTGCTTTCATTGTTCTTTGAATCTTCTCTAAAAGGACTTCTTTCCATTCTTTTGATCAACATTATTAGTATTCATATGGGGACACTTAGCCATAAAAATTTCCAACATCTCCACAATTAAAAAATTTGAAAGGTAATTTACCTTTGTACTTACCAGAACCTCTTTGTAGCTTTCTAACAAAATTTGCATCTTTAAGATCTAATCCATAATTAGAATCTTGACCACCCTACTTTAGAGATATGCTAAAAGAAACTTCTTTTCTATAGAATCTTCACTCTCAAATCTCATCTCAAATACAATTAATGTCCCACGCAACTCAATAAAATTTAAAGTATTCACATAATTAGCTTCTTCTATAACAAAAACTTTAGGATCAAACCTTCTAGGTAAGGATCTAAGTACCTTCTTTACAACAGTTTTCTCCTCCAAAATTTCACCAAGACCTCAAATATGATTTACAAATTCTTCAACCTAGAGCATAAATGTAGCAATGTTCTCATCTTCTTTCATCCTTAGACCTTCAAACTGAGCTTTATAAGTCTACAAATTTGCTTCTTTGACTTTGTCATCACCTTCATAGATAGTTTCCAATCTTTACCATATATCCTTTATTGTTCTACAATCTATCACCTTTGAAAACTCAGTGTTAGTCAAACCACATAAAAGAGCATTTCTAGCCTTAGTATTGATTTCATTATACCTTTTTCCAATTTGATCCCTAGGAGGGTTATCAATAATTTCATACCCCTCTACAACTAATTATGTAATTCCATACCTATAGCCATCAAATATGACTCCATCCTAACCTTCCAAAAATAAAAAATTAGATCCATCAAAAATTGGTACTTTATTTCCAGAAGAACTATGTGTCATCCAAGATCTACCTTAAACTATTAAACTCTTTCAAAAGAACTTGGCTATGATACCAATTGAAGGGAACACAATCTACTAAGAGGGGGTGAATAAGTAGATCCAACAAATTACAATAATTCTAGAAACCTTCACAATTACTTTATAGTTTTCAACATGAAGAGCACTAAACCATACAAGCTAGTAAGTAAAGAAATTAAAGCACCACACAAGATAACACATAACTCTATATTTTTATGTGGAAACTCAAAAATGGAAAAACCACAGTGAGAATCTCTCACAAGTAGAAATATAATAATGAATCTTTATAATATGAAGTAGGAACCAACCTACTTGAGACACCAATCTAGTAGGCACCAACTTACAGGAGACATTGATCCCCACTAGAACAAAGACACCAATTCTTGTCGAAACAATACAACTTGAAGTAGGCACCAACCTACCAAAATAAAAATAATGACAAATTTGAAACCAGAAAACACACTAATACTGGCACACTCTCTTTTCTTCACACTTCTATTATGACACAATTGTACATCCCACTAAGTACTTTCATTGTAATCATTAATAGATGCAATTCATTGCATACTTGAGCACACTAATCCTCTCACTTATATTATCACTCATGTTTAGATGTATTTGAAACATTTGAAATATATACGTAACACTATATTAACACTCTTTTATGTCGGTTAGGGAACTACACCAACCTAGACAACATAGGATGGATCTAAATTCAAATTACATAAAACATGTAATACAAGGGTCCAATCTTGCCACTAACAACACTTGGCATCCTGCGCTACTAAGGGAACCTTAAACAAGTTCTATCATCACTCCACATGCTTAAAACTATTACCGTACAATTGTAGCCATTACCACACTTACCTCAAACTCTGAATAGCTTGATGAGACTTCTAATATTTTGAGGACTATATGCATCCCATTAAAATATTAGTGTACTTGATACACTAATTTTTTAAGGAGACACAAAGGGATCCCTTGCTAGAAGGAGTGTACCTAACACAAGGCTACCTAACCCCTTGCCCCCCAGTGTAGGGACACAGATGAGCCCAAGATGGATGATGATCCACTACTCCTTGCAAAATGAAATATGATCAAGCATAAAGCCTAGTTTATACCCCCAAGTATGGTAGTGAGTATTGTGTGATACTACCACTACCTCATGGCAAGGAGCAACAACTAATTCTATTGATTAAGTGAAGATCTTTTTGATCTTTTTGTTATTTTTGAAGGAAAATAGCCAATACCTTGTTTCTTGCATGTTAGGCTCTATGGGGACATAGATACCTTGTTCTTTTACACCACATCATTTTCCATTATATCCAAGTCATTTTAAAATTTCATAACCTCTTCTATAAATGGCTTCCATTTCTTTCAAAGAAGGTAGCTTTTCATGATCATCTTCATCATAAGTGGATGTGTAATTTGTGTTTACCTTTTTTTAGAAGTTGTGGATGATTCAATGATGGATTGTGTTAATATCATTGTGGCTTCTTTCTCTTTATTTGATTTTGATTGTGTAATCTTACATTCCCATGAATGTAGGTGTGAAATCTAATGATCCCCAATCATCGTCGAATAAATTTTTCATCAATTAAAGACATTCATCTTTGTCCTCAACTTGTATTTTTTTTAATTTTTTAGTTGGTTTCAATGTTCTAAGATGATTCTTCATTCTTGTTTTAGTTTGTAAACAATGCTTAGATTTAGGATCAACTTTTATCAAGTGTAAACCTTATTGTTGTAAGCGTATTTTATTAAGTGTTGAAGCATTGAAGGCACTCCTTTCATTTCATGAATCCATGGTCTACCCAAGAGAAGATTTAATGAAATATCATGATGCATGACATCGATGGGAGTTTTCAACACAATCTTACCAACTTTTATAGGTAATGTTATCACACCAAGCAATTATTTACCCACATTATCAAAACCATGGATGGACAAATTATTTGGTTAAATTTTAGTTGTATCCGCTCCAATTTTTTCTAATTTACACTACAACCATTAAGTATCGAACCATTTTCAATAAGGGCACATCTAACTCCAACCCTATTAATAATAGCCATTATCATCAAAGCATCATTTTGTTTTTGCATTTCCAAATGAGGTAATTCACTTTAATGGAAAAATTATCCACATTAATTGAATTCATACCCTCAATTAAGGTTGCTACATCATTTAGTTGCACACTAGGAGGGATAAACACTTTTTGTAAAGAATTTTGAAGCATGCCATGGTAAACAGGTGATGTTTGAATAAAATCCCACAAGGATATCTTAGCAGGAGTGTTAGGAAGTTGCTCAACAAGATCAAATTCTTTACCACTATGTTGTAGAATGTTAGGTACGAGTGGGAAATATTGTTGAGGAAATGGAATGGATGTTGGAGTTTGTTTTGGTTGTCTATTTTTTATAGTGTTTTATGTGTGAGCTATAGTATGATAACATGGTTTATCGTTATGTTGTTTTGCAAAGTTTAGGAGGTCCAATAATCAAAAGAGATCTAATAGTCAATTGTGCATTCATAATCTCAATGGATTTGAGTTCTTGTTGATGATATTCTATCGAGGGAGGATCTAAGGTCACCTTAGCATCTTCATCTATGTAATACCTCTTACTATATTTTGAAAGAAATGTATCAATAATTTCATCTTCTTGTGACATAAAGTCTTCCCTTGAGTAGGAGAAATATTGGGAGAGAAACAAACAAAATTCTCATGACACTCAATGATTGGATCCTCTCACACCAATATACCTTATTCACAAGTAAGAGAGGTAACAAGAGAAGAACAAATATGATTGCCGCATGATTATCCATGATTTCATCCTCTTGCACCAAAACATTCTCGCAAGTGGGAGAGAGATGAATGAAGATTAGGTAAATTTATATTAAGAAATTTGTTAATTATTTCATTTTGTTGCACTTAGACACTCACACAATTAGGAGAGATATTGGGAGAATGACTAACATGCTTGTTAATGAATTCAATTAGTTTCCTTAGATTGTACTTATGTGAACCAAGATCCTAGTACCTACAAGAGACAACAAACACATACATTAGAAGATTAAAATGCAAGTTAGAATCTAATTTCCCCATGAAATCCATTTGCAAAGTTTAAAATAGGAAATGAGATGAAGAACACAATAAGAAAGCAATAAAAGAGATTGAATCCTAATTAAACAAGCAAACTCTTGATCCCATGGGGGAATTGGTGCCAATTTGATGTGAAAATTGGCCCTTTCCCAACTCCAATGATGAAATGTTGATTGGTGATGAAGAGTGATCCACTTTTTTGAACATTCAAGTGTGCTCCATGATGAAAAACTTGCATGACCTGGCTAAGACTTCATGAAATGGATGAGAATTGCTAATGCTTGAAGATGGATTTGAGTATAGTAAGTTTGCTCAAATTGTGGATGATGAAATGAGGAAAGAAACCTCTTATTTATAGAATGATAAGATGGAGAAATGCCCAAAATAGAGAAATGTGGGACTAATATTCAACCAATGGCAAGATGCCACTTGTCAAGAGATGGATGGATGAGGGATGTGCACATTTTGATGAATGCGCCCATAAATGCATATATTTGAAATTTGAAAATGTTGAAATGACAGGGTGGATGAAGAGTCAAATGGAGTAATGGCCACTTGGCTCAATGCAAAATGAAATAAATGCCTTGTTGGAAGGACAAAGTCCACTTGGATTTGAATTCAAATTTGAAGGAATATTCTCTATTATGCCATGTTAAGAGAAAATAGGGATTTAATAAATGAATTAAATCTGCTTTCATGTGCAAGTGGCAAAAGCTAGAGGATGGGACATGAATGAGGATTAAATTAATCAAGGGTTAATTAATTTAATGAAGGATTAGGTGATGTGACAAATTTGACCTAGATTTATGGGTTAATTTAAGTCAAATATGAGAAGAATATAATGAAAGGATTAATTAATTAAATATTTTTGGGTTTATTTAATTAAAAGGGATGGAGTTAGATTAAATCAAATAAGGTTTTAATTTATTTAATTTAATAAGATAGACTTTAGAAATTTAATTAAATAAAATTTGATTTATTTAATTAAATAAAGAGCAAGGATTAATTAGATCAAATTGATTGATTTAATTAACGAGAGAGAATGACTTAATCAGATAAGTGATTTATTTAATTAAGAGAGGAAAATTGATGAATTTAATCAAATAAGGGTATTCAATTAAATGGTTAGACAGGGGGATGATTTAGGATGAAATGGTGTTAGTAGTCGGGATCAGATGTGTAATGTCAATCGATACATTTTCCATGTCTACATTTTGCCCCTCTTTGAAGCGATGAACTTGTTGTGTTGCTTCAAAGAGTAAACTGTCTCAATCAAAAAGCCATTTTTTTTTCAAGAATGCCCCACTGTTGCCCCAGCAGATAAAACATGCTACTATGTTTCCCCCTCGAGAGATCGGACAAAAATTTTGATTAATGGGTGATCTCGCAAAAGAAAAAATAAGGTGCCCAACAGGTCCAGAAAGGCTTCGAGAGGTCAAAAAATGAGATACAACACAAAAAATGGTGCAAAACAACGTTCGGACTGGCAAAAATAGGATTGGGGGTCCAAAACCCTAGCAGGATAGCCAAACGGGGCCAAAAAACCTTAATTTTTAGGCTTAAATAGGCCTTGAGGGGCCACTTCCAATTCATTTTCACATTTAGCCTTAAGAGACTTTGCAGATTTGAGCTCTGACACTTTGGCGAGATGGCGCAACGACAGCTCCCTATGCACATTTTTGACTGAGTATGGATGCATCAGAGACTTCCTAGCACTGGACCACCGGTGAGTCAACTTATCCCAACCTCTTTTTTCAATTTTCGTGCTCATTTATTGCACTTAAAAACTAGGTCCTTAGGAGTGGCACTATATTGGCCCGCTGAAATTTCAAACAACAATGCTCAGTGTTTAAACTACCCCACCGTTGCAAGGCCTGACACAATGGTGCAGCTTGGGATTCCAAAGTCCACCACCTTTGTAGATTGCACCGTTGTGTTGCCCTTTAGGGTTAGGGTTTCTTGCCAAACTTTGATGCCTTTGCAAATTGAACCACTATGGTGTAGTTTAGGAGTTTGAGGGCTCTAGCGACACAGTTTGAAGTTTACAAACTGCACCGCCTTCACAAGCAACAATGTTGGGGTTAGTTTCGGGACGTCGAGACAAGTCACGATCAAGATTTTTTTTGATGAATTCTAACATGGTGACTTTCCTGATGCAGGAGGAGGCAAGAGAGATCTACTTGTGTGAGCACAAATCTTGAGAGATCTTCGGGCTCTTGTGTGATTTTTCTAAGCGAGAGTAGGAGCACCTAGTAGAGATGGGTCTTTGGTACATTGCCTATACACCACCCATGCAGATGCACTTGGGCATGATGACGACACTTTCTCAGAGGTGGCACAATGAGACCTCTTCCTTCCATCTTTAAATGGGCAAGGCCATAGTCACGTTGGAGGATGTGTGGTAGATCTTGAGATTGTCGATCCACAATGAGCAGGTCATTTATGATATGGACATCGAGAGGGAGGCTTGTTATGCTATCCTAGACACTAATCAAATTATATTTTGTGAGGGCTAGATTGAGCTGGAGCGCCACAGGCCTCTTGTGTTGCCCTACCATTTAGTCATTGCAACCATTATATCGGGTCTTGTCGCACCAAATCGGCGAGGCCGATATTTTAGTCCTAGATGGGAGCTCGCTTGGGAGCGCATGGTCTAGCGGTGACTAACACTTTTTGCATGGAGTCCAGTTCTGTTGGCCTCTCTTTACAAAGATCTACATGATTTTTCCTACCTGGATGGCAGAGCGCTTGGGGCTGGAGTCACATTCCTACATGTCTGGGCATGGGAGCACATCCTTGTACTTTGGGTGAGAGTTGTTCCAGTTCTGATGGAGCTAGATGATCTTGTGTTCTAGCGATACAGAGGAGGCCTCTCATTCACACACACTAGACAGCACAAAATTCCTCATTGGAGGAGGGTCCTCGATGATTTGTGAGTATTCAGGTGGCAGTCATACCTTGGACAACCTACATGGTTTGATGATGTGTAGTATCTCTTCTTTCCTCGCTAGGACTGACTTATGCAAAGGCAAGAGCACACTATGATTGAGATGTACCTACCAGGAAGGGTCCAAAGACAATTCGGTGAGGCACAGGACAAGTCAGAAGATTCGGTACATAGCTATTTTTGTGAGGACAGTGAGCTGGAGCTCTTGGGGCCAGTACATACCTACCCATGAGGCAGTCCAGAGTTTCATGCAGTTGGTGGTCAGGCCATGGCCATATGACTAGGGAAAGGAAGATCCAGGGGTCACATAGTCCTATAGAGACTGGTTTAGGTCATCACTTCATTTGATAGTTCTGAGGAAAACATATGCTTGACACAGAGTGAGAGACAAGGAAGCAGGATGGGGCCGAGGGGGCAGGGATCAGGATCAGGGAGGTGGTGGTCCACCACCAATTTAGTTAGTTAGGGATCAACAAGATCAGCCCCACCAAGATGTCCCAAGATAGGAGTAGGACCAAGGGCAGCAAGATGGATAGGACGGGCACCAGGATAGGGTCCCCACACTGCCCATAGATGGGGGTCAGGACTAGCCATCCATGTAGCCACCTCTACAGCTAGACCCCAAGGACGGGCATATTTTGCAGTTGTAGGCCCAAGTATAGGCACTGACAGCTGAGAGAGATCAGCTACGGTCCAAGCGAGATCAAGAAGTTTTATAGAGACAAGTTGCAGAGTTATAGGCAACGACCAAGATGGGCCTTCGACAATAGATACAGAGCATGTCTGCCTCTTCCTCCCAGAGCATAGTATCGCTCTAAGCATACAGGGAGGTCATTCAAGAGGCTGATTATTACAGATTATATTATTACTAGGTCATCCCACGAGTAGCCCGAGTCCCAGATTTCTCACAAAGGAGAGGGAACAGGCCTATAGAGCAGCACGGTGAGAGAGCAGGCGGCGAGGGCAGTAGCCAGCAGGGCTAGCCCTCAGTTTGATCTTGAGACAAGATTCTTTTTGTGCTCGATGGGCTTGTTTTTTATAGCTTGATGGGCCATTTTGTACCATGGCAGTATATATTTTGATGATATATGATATAAGATGGCGATGTTTTGATTCAATCATGTTCTATTCTATTTATGGATGCTTTTTACTTTCTATATGTTGTGTAATGATTCTATCTTATGATGTTATGATGTTTATGCTATGGATATGCTATGTATGGATGCATTTCTTTTTCAACATCTTTCTATTATGATGCGATGATGTAAGATGCAATGATTATGTGACTAACAGATCTATATTATGCTCCTAATGGATAAAATGCAATATTTTTCCTTATCTTTTCTCATGCATTATATGGCGATGTATTTTATATGATGCTTATAATGATGTTATTTATGCATGTGGTCATGAATATTATGACGATATTTATGATATGGTGTGATGGATGCAAAGGATGTATGTGATAGAGTAATGGATGCTTATATGTGTTATGGGATGATTATGCAATGTTATGATAGAATGAATACAAATGATGCTATGATGATGTAGATGTTTGTAATGTTGTGGGATGATTTTTTTTTATGTTTATGTAATGGATGCTTATGTGTTGATATATGATTTATGAGATGATTTATGAAATGAACGCAAATGCAAATGAATGCTAATGCAAATGAATGTTAATGCAAATGATTTAGAATAACAAATCTATCTTAAATATGAATGGAAATGTAATGATATGATTTAATGTTTTCTATATGATATGCAATATGCAATATGTGATGGTTTGTGGTTGCAGGATGGATGCAACAATGATAGTGACTTTTGATTAACTGCCATGGTACCATGTTAGCGTGAAAAGCAAGAGATAGAAGAAAATACATGATTCCAACAAGACAAAGGAGATGATAATGATGATGATTACTTGTCGAGGAGTTGGATTTTCAAAGGACCAATTATCTTATGTTTGATAACACACATAGGAATGATGCATCAAGGTATTAGGAACCAGGATGGCGTTACACCTAGTGTGATGGAATTTGACTTGAAAATCAAATAGGCATACTCCTGTTCACACCTAGCATATGAAACCTTATTCAAAATGTAGTTCGGATATTTCAGATATCTTGGGCCAAAACATAGGAAAGAAAGCCTTCTTATGTGGTCAACAAGAAATATAAAACACCCTCCCTACAAACCAAACAAAGCACGCATGACCAAGTTATATTACAAGAATATCCAACAAACACAATAGATAAAAAGATAATGATCATTTCCCCATTTCTATCTCTCTAAATCCCTTTGTTTGGGACATCATCGAGAGGTCCTTGAAATGAGCGCAAAAAAGATAAGTAATAAGACAAAGATAAAGTAAACAAACAAGCTAATGTTCTTAAGTACCGCTAGCCAAGACAAAACTACGGTGATTCCTGATGTTGATGTCCATTATAGGAAGGATGCATCCTAGGACATGATGATATCAGATGTTTTGATATGGGACTGATTGGATGATAGATTATTGACATGAAGAGTTGATCAACTTGTTCACATACTGACCTAGACTTGAGACTTTGACGTTTCAAGTTTTCACTTTTGAACTGCTAGACTTGTTTCTGATTATTTCACCAAAGGTTGAAGATGACAATGACTTATTGTGAAATGATATTATTATAGGTGAAAGTGAGATGAGACAGATGGATTTTTAAAATTTTTGGATGTTTTTGATGTTTTCTGAACTATTTTGAGGCTATATTTTGGGTATTTTCAAGATTTTACAAATGTTTTGATTTTTGATTTTCAAATTTTTTGGGGTTTTCTGAGTTTTGACCAAGAGACTAACCTAAAGACCTATCTTAGGGGCCTCGAGGGCTCATCAACAGATTATCCTTGCCTACGTTATATACGTAGAGACCACGTAGTTCGATTGACACAGACTCAATTATTGATGAGATATGAACAAATGGATTGCTAGTTTATTATGATGGACTCCTAGAGGACTGCCCGAAGTGTCTTGAGGGATGATCAAAGATCAACCTTTCCTACGTTCAAGGCTTAGAGACCCATAGTTTGACAAGACGACTCTATTTTTTACTAAATTTTTGACCAGTTTTTGGATTTTGAATGTTTTGAATGTTTTTGGATTTTTTGATTTTATGAATGTTTTTGGATTTTTTGATTTTATGATGTTTTTGGATTTTCTAATTTAGGGGCCTCAAGAACATACACGAATCTGATACGATGAGAACATGCCCCCAGTGTGATGCAATAGACTACTCTGATAAAGACATAACAAACTGACATTGGGAATGGGCCGAGTAGTACTAGGAGGGATCATGACATGAACGCGGGACCAAGCTATGATGCGAACGCAAATGGGTGATGGATGGAAATATGGAATGTGATGGATGATGGAAGCGTAATGGATGGATAATGTAGAACAAGTCATGAAGATCCTAGTGGATGGAAAGTGCTTATTTACACAAGGCACCTGTTTGCCAGGTTTTCACCAAGGTACTTGCCCAAAGTGCCACCAAAGTGGTTTTCACTAGAGGATGAATTTTTTTGGATTTTTTTTTTTATTTTTTTTGTCACCAAGATGCCTGTTTGCCAAGTTTTCATCAGGGTGACCATTTTTTCAGGATATTTTCTAATTTTTTTTAATTTTTTGGTTCTATACCTTGCAAGATTTAGGCATAATTTTTTTTGAGATGGGAGTTTTTGATGGGCTCCTATAGAGGTTCCCCTTCAGGTGTTGATAACTAATATGCCCCTAATTTATAGCTTGTTGTGATGATAAATGGTCCCAACCACTTAGGTTCAAATTTTCCTTTGTTGTTTGGATTTGGGACGTTCTTCTGATTCTCCTTTAGGACAAGTTCTCTGACCTAGAATGTTCTGCTCCTGTCTTTTTGTTATAGCTCCTCTTGAGTCGGTTGTAATAGACCTGCAAATGGTTCAATGCTTCTATACGTCGCTCATCTAGCAGCTCTAGCTCATTCAGGATTGATACTTAGTATTCATCATCCGTGATGAGGTTTTATAGTGATATTCTTAGTGACGGGAGCTCGATCTCAATGGATAATACTGCCTCTGATCCGTAGACTAGGGAGAAGGGGGTGGCACCTATTGTTGTGTGGATGTTGGTTCGATAGGCCTAGAGGGCAGGATTTAGCTATAGATGTCAGTCATGACCTACGTCATTGACTATCTTTTGAGGATTTTCAGAATGGTTTTATTGGTGGCTTCTACTTGGCCATTGCCTTGGGGATAGTATGGAGTGGAAAAGCGATGTTGGATTTTGAATTTATCACATAGGTCATGAACCTCCTGATTCTTGAAAGGTATCCCATTATCTGAGATAATAGCTTGGAGAACACTGTATCAGCATATGAGGTAGTTCAAGATGAACTTTGAAATCTACTTTCCAGTGATGTATGTCATGGGGATGGCTTCTACCCACTTGGTAAAGTACTTAGTGGCGGTTATGATAAACTTGTGACCATTGGATGAGGTGGCAGTGATTTTTCCAATGAGATCAAGCCCCCATTACGAAAAGGGCCATGGTGTGACAATCAGATGGAGCTCTTGAGTTGGAGCATGAATGAGGTCCCCATGCGGTTGACATTGTAAACACATTTTGACGTAGTCATGTGCTTGTCTTTCCATAGTAGGCCAATAATACCATGTCCTCAACAATTTCTTGGCCAAGGTCATTCCTCTTGAGTGTGAACCACAAATACCGTTATGTACCTCAGTTAAAGATATCAAGACTTCTTCAGTATTTAGGCAGTGTAATAAGGTCCCCTCTATGCTCCTATAGTACAAGGTATTTCCTAGGATGACAAACCTAGATGCCTTTTTAACAAAGGATTTCTTGAGATTGGATGTTATGTTAGTTGGGAGGATTCCTATTCTCAGATACATGTAAATTTCAGGGTACCAAGGATCACTGAGACCAACGATTTCACACACAAATTCTGACTCTGGTACCTTGAATGCGGGTACGATAAGCTACTCTACCAAGAATTCATGCTTTGGGACATTGTGAGGAATGTCTAGTAGGGATCCAATTGTTGCCATGGCATCTGCTGCTCTATTGTTTTCTATGAGAATATGCTCAAATGTGATATCAATGAATGATTCTTTGAGGCTCTCTACTAACTTTTTGTATGGAGTTAGCTTATCATCCTTTGTTTGGTACTCGTCATTCACTTGATTTATTATCAGTTGGGAATCTCCATATACTTTGAGGGCCATGATGTGCCACTACACTGCTATTCTAAGACCTATGGTTAAAGCCTTGTATTCTGCAATGTTATTAGTGTAGGGGAATGCCAATTTGTAGGATCTAGGTATACAGTCTCCCTGTGGGGTGATGAAGAAGACACCCGCTCCTGATCCATGTTGCATGTAGGAACCATCAAAGTAGAGTTTCTAGTGGTCAGTTATGCTGAGATTGAAGACAGATTCATTAGGAAACTCTGATATGAGTGGATTCTCTAAATAGATGGGTGCTTCTGTGAGTTGATCTGTGATGACTTGGCCTTTGATTTTTGTTCCACGTACTTGATGTCATACTCTAATAATATCATGATCCACTTGGCCATCCTTCCTATGAGCATTGCCTTTGATAATAGGTACTTGAGGGGGTCGATCTTGGCGATG
Source organism: Sequoia sempervirens (assembly GCA_007258455.2). Lineage (NCBI taxonomy): Eukaryota > Viridiplantae > Streptophyta > Pinopsida > Cupressales > Cupressaceae > Sequoia > Sequoia sempervirens. Next base: position 46,627 of record VDFB02066529.1, read on the forward strand.
AGTTTGATTTTGTGAGCCAACATGTAATGTCTAAATTTTTGTGAAGCAAACACTACTGCTAGATAGGCTTTTTCAATAAATGAGTAGTTTAACTCATGCCCGACCATTGTGCTGAGCCAAAAGAGCACCAAGGGCTACTACTGTTGCTGATACATAGAGGATTAGTGGTTTTCTGGGGATTGGTAGCATGAGGACCGGAGGTGTGAGTAGATATTATTTTATTTTGTTGAAGGCTTCCTCGCACTTTTCATCCCATTTGTACGCTACTCCCTTGTGGAGTAGGTGAGAATATGGGTTTTTCTTGTCTGCCAATTATGTTATGAATCTATGGATGGACTGAAGCCTACTTGGAGACCTTTCAACTATTTCAATGTTTTGGGTGCCTCCATCTTGAGGATTGCTTTTACCTTTGCAAGATCTATTTCAATACCCCTCATTGACACTATGTATCCCAATAGCTTTTCTGATTGTACGCTGAAGATGCACTTCTTTGGATTTAAACACACCTTGTATTCCTCTAGCCTATTGAAGATAGTGCTTAAGGTTGCTATGTGGTCCTTCCTCTTTCTAGATTTTTCTAGTATGTCATTAATGTAATCTTCAATAGTTTTGTGGATCATGACATGAAAGATTAATGTCATGGCTCTTTGGTAGGTGGCCCCAGTATTCTTTAGGTTGAATGGCATGATATCAACAGTAGGTCCCCCATGGGCAAGTGAAGGCTATTTTGTGTTGGTCTTCTTTGGCAATCATTATTTGGTTGTACCCAGAGAAACCATCCATTAGAGAAAGCATTTCATGTCATGTTGTCATGTCCACAATGATTTCAATGTTAGGCAATGGGAAATCACCCTTCGAACATGCTTTGTTTAGGTCTTTAAAGTTTGTGCAGATTCAAATGCCCCCATTAGGTTTTGAAACAAGAACCAAATTTGATACTCATTTAGGATAGTCAATTAGTCGTATGAACCCTGTATCAAGTAGTTTCTTCAATTCCATTTTGACTAGTAAGGCAATTTGGGAATGCATCTTTCTCAGCTTCTGTCTGACAAACTTTGCTTCAAGATACACTGCTAAATGATGGACCACAATCTTCGGATCAAGTCTAGGCATGTCAGCATAGCTCCATGCAAAATTGACCTTTCTTTCTCTTAGGAAAGCAGCCAGGAGTTCTTGTTCCTCCGTCATTAGTGATTCAACATAGAATGTGATGTGTGGAGTTTCTTTTGTTCCTAGGTTAACTGGGTTGCACCTTTCTGCCAGAACTATTGATTTTTCTTGATGTAGAGCACTGAGGGGGAGATTGAATCCTTCATCTGCGGGCACCTCAGATTGGTTTTCACCGTTGGATACGTCCTTTCTTTTTATTGTTTTAGGATCGAAGAGTGCCATAGTGTGGTTTTCACTCAAGGATCTTGAGATTATTCTCATATTTTCACTTTTGCAACTGAAGGACTCAATCATCTCCCCATAATAAGCATGTGTGTCTAGCTCAATGATGAATCCTGCTTTGTGATCCCCACATGGAATATTATCCCGCAGTCCTGTGAATTATGAGAGTGCCTCATCATTTTTTAATGTGTCAAGAATTCACGGTCCTCATTGGTCGTAATCGATGAGTTGGGGGTAAACTAGGAAGATTTCATGGTTTTGGTTTTTAGACTCATAGGATTAGGTGCTAATCATGAGAAGGGTGGTATCTTCAAAAAGCCTAGGTAGGTTGGTTATGGGGTTTTTGTCATCACGACTGCTGCAGACATCGGTTATGTGAAATGTGAAATTGTCTATGACTCAGCCAATAGACACGGGTAAGCAAAGTTCAATTGGTGTTGGCTAATGAGTAGCCCTGACTGCTCTAGCTGGAGGACCTCATCCATGTATGGTTATACTTAGAGGGGTACATCTAAGGCCAAGATTCTTCATTCGTGTCTCAGGAATGAGGGGTATTAAAATCCCATTGTCATTTTGTCCAATTCTTTGGTTTTTGTCATAGCCCATTGCAAGCATCATTTGAAAGCCTTTACTACTATCATCCATGGGTAGATCAAATGTTGGTCTATTTTCTTGGTACAGTAGATGAGATGGGTCCTCCTCTATTACTTCCTGATTGAGATTTCCCCAACTTCTAAATCTAGAAGGGTCAACTCTATTAGTTTGGAATGATGTTTCAACTGGTTGGGGTTGCCCATGGGATCTAGGAGATTGTGGTAACTCTTCTACCATGAAAGCACCTTTCTTCATTTTATAATTGTTATCACAGGGATTTGCACCCACGTGCAGGGTTGTAAAGCTTTGCAATGTCGTGTAACATTGGATCAAACTTAGGTTGTGGGTGACCTATAAGGAGATTGAACCTTCAGATTCTAGGCCGGCTTCCTATTTTTTCTTATGTTTTAACTAATGAAACTGGTTGGGAAAAGTGAAGAAAGTGTTGAAATGAATGCAAAAACTAATTTATGTTCTGGAAATGCACTTAGATAACGATGTTGCATGCAACTTGTTTCACAATTACTTTTCAATAAACCTATTTGCACAACTAAATTTGAATAGTTTAGCCACATAAATAATTTATATAAAGGCTTGACTGTATTACCAGCTTTGAAGGAAAAGAACGTCTTCACAACTAAAATAGTAAAATATGCCAAATGCACAACATATAACCCATGGAATCAAACTTGATTGTATACAAACACATATGAATGAGATGGGAAAATAAAGGTTCCTGAGATTAAAACACGATAGATTCCTTATCAATCATTCGCATAGCATGACACCTAAGATTTTGAAGGAAAATACTTCGTACACTGAAAGGTAAAAGGAAAGCTTTGAAAATTGATAAAACTTGATTAACCTGTAATAACCTGCTGAATGTATTAATCTTGAAAAATAAATTGAGTTACAAGAAGCCTTCTTTGCAAAAATTGCAAAAGCAAGAGAAATCAAGAACTAAAGGAAAAATACTAACTTTTTCCAATATATACAAAAGGCATGCACAAAGCAGGTAGAAGGTGAATTGAATGAGAATTGAAGTGAAAACAACATCTCCAATGTGAAATCCGAGCAGAAGAGAAAATCTTGATAAAAATAGCCCAAAATTTAAGCAAATTGCACTTTGTGCCTAGAAAAATCCACCTCTCCATGTGCATGATCAAAACACCTCGTGAATTGACATGGAATTGAAAGAAACTCCATTATTTGCATCACTCTTTCTTTGCATGACTTGATCTTCAGTTCTCTTCACTCATTCCATCTTGCATGATTTTCTTGAAAATATAATCAAAAGATTTAATATTAAAGCTAATCAATGTGATTACTTTAATATTTAATATGTGATGGCTTTTCTTTTTAAATTGCATGTTAAATATTAGGGTAATTAAGCATTACCTTTAATATTTAATTTAGATTTGCTATTTTCTCCTAACTCCATGCAAGAAGTATAAGTGAGGGTGAACTCTACATTTCAAAATTAAGATATTCTTTGAAGTCAGACTTCAAAACCTCACAGGTCGTTTAAATCATTAGGTTAATTGACTTAAAAAGTCAATACCATGGGAAAAATTTGAATGAAATGATTTTTTTAAAAACATAGTCAATAAAAAAGAGTCATCATTCGAATTAGGGTGAGTAAAACACTCAAACCCTAAAACTCTCATTCATTCCTCATTTTGCACTTTGGAGAAACTTCAGTTGGCCGCCATTAGGGTCGAATGTTGAAGCTTTTCTAGAATTTTCTAGGAGATTTCTTTTTAAATTACATGTTAAGACATTCTCATAACACAAGGTACTAAAATCTCCATATCCACTATGTTTTGAAGCTCTTTATGGTTGAAGAATCACGACATATCACCATCCTCTCTGATGTATTTCTCTTTGTGTTTGAGCCGCCATGCTACTAATTTGAGCTTTTGGGAGAACTCTCTGTGGAAAAACTTGCGGGTTTCGAGTGCATATTTCTTGTGAGAAATCGACATGAACTTGAGGTAAGGCCATCATTCTTCTATCCCTACATTTCTTCTTTATCTTCAGCAAAGATATGGTCGATTTGAGCTCTATGCAAATGAAATGATGGGTGTCTCTTATTTCCTGTGCATTGATTATCCTCTATCTCTATCTTATTAAATGGCTAAAAACTCTTTTTCTCTTTGTGAATTGTGCTTTGTTTGATGTTGTGGGTTGCTAGTTCATTGGGCTGTGGTCTTTACTTATTTAAAAGCCTGATTTTGAGCAGGCCGCAGCTATTCCATGGAAACACCTTCCATTTGATGCAAAATAAATAATTTTTGGGCTCAACCCTATTGATAGATTGTAAGAATATATCTGTATTTTGGCTTAGATGTTGAAACCCCAAATAGATTCTTGGAAATTTAGCTGAAAATGATGTCTCAAGCCGTTTCAGGCCACGACCTCCATAAGGTCTACAAAACTTTTGTAAAAACCTCTGCAAAATGTTTTCCTCCATTTTCTGACTGCAATACAAATGTTGTTTGTTATTTTACTCTTAGAAATGCAGCCTTGTTCATATTATGGCCTTTCTCTTTAAAACACATACTGGGTGCTCATATCTTTGCAAATATATCATTTACCTTCTTGTGAAAACAAAAAGAAATAATTTCATTATGGCAGCTTCTGTATATTTTTCCTTCATGATAGCAGCCATGCTTGTATTTATGGCTTCTTCCATAATTACTTCCATCGTGGGTGTATGATATATGGCTCGACCTGTAGCACCGGATTCCTCCCTTATGACACATTGAGGATAATGTGAAAATCTTTCATAACTAGAAATACATTGCTCCTCCAAATAATGATTTTCTGAGTGACTGTCTTTTCCTTGATCCTTTAATGATGTCTCTTGACGCTTACTTACAATCATATAGACTGTCATTGTGATCGCTATGTGGGTTGTTTTCTTAATGATGATATTCTAATACTCTTGTAGATTGGAGATTGTTGTCCTTGATGCTTACTACTCCTTCCAATCTTGAAGAGACAAGATGGTTGTTCCATCATTAATATTTTGATAGCTACTCCATTTAGCAGTTTGCAATCAATGCATTCTTTTTCCTCCTTTATATGTAGATGCTATTTATCTATTCATGATGACATTTTGTGTGACTTTGGACATCAGTAACACTTTATTTACTGTTCTGAATGTGAGCACTTGATTGTAATGCAAATGAATGATGAAATGGAATGTTGTCCACATGTACCGTTATGTGTCAAACTACTCATTCTTTTACTTAAAGAATGAATGATTTCTTTATATTCCACAAGTTGAATGTGAATTTTGCCTCAATTATCACTTAATGTTATCCTTCAACAATAGTTTCTCTTATTTTCATGATGTACTACTGTCACTTCTATGTATATATGAATTCATAACATAAAGTTGTCCTTTATTTTGAATGGAAACTGTTGACTATTGATTTTAGGCCCTCTGTAAATAACATGGCTGTCAATTTTTCTCCATACCTATACAGATATGACCCCTAGACAATGTTTTCTTTTTACTCACAACGATGTGCTTGAGAAAAGCATAAACTGTTTCTTAAATCATTTAGCTTTTGATTTTCTTCTTTGCATATTGTGACTGTAGTTTTTCTCACTGTCCTCATACAAAATGTTGTGAAGCTATAAGAAACAATTTACTACTTGAGTGCTCTTTTTTCCCTTCAGTGTAAAGGGGCTCAATACCTCATGCAAAAGTGAATGCAAGGTAGAGTTGAAACAAGATAACAATGATGTTGATGATCCTTTAAAATTTTTACTTTTATATTGTTCTTTTGAATGATGAGCAAGAGGATATTTTTCTCAATCTATTTTCATCATAATGAATTAAAGGTTGCTTTTATGGATTTTCTCTTATTACAACAATCCTTTCTTGATGACTATTCTAAATATTTGATGATACATCGAAATGTTGCTTATATTAATGTTATGAGTTGAGCTCAACCCTTGTGGGAGCCACATTTCTCACCACTCATAACAATATTTGTTGGTTGAAATAATCTAATTATACATGTTCCTGCACATTAAACAAACAAATTAGCAAAATAATTGAAGTTGAAAGCTTCCATTGAACTTTGTGCTCCTTGAACATTGACCTTTTTATGACTTAATCATCTGGTGAATGCCTGATTGAGTATGTAATACATCTTTGTTGGTAATGTAGGAATGAGGGAGGATTTGATTCTATCATTGCTCTAACATCATCTTTTAACAATCTTGCAGGAAACCATGGAGCTTGGAACTACTACAGCTTGGAGACACAACAACTGAAGACTTCAAATGTGACAACGATTCATCATTCCAGGAAATGATGAATCACCTTCTCCCTTATAGCTATATTATCTTCAGTTGTGTTGTGCACATTTCTTCCTTATATTCATTATTTGATTAAGAAAATCAAATTAAGTTACTCCCACGGCTTGTGTGGGACTTTGGTTTTTTCAATATGAATAAAGCAGCATTACTTATGCACACTTATGAGTTCTTCTATTACAAACATTTGCATAATCACACTGGAAATTCACAAGTAATCAGATTCTGGAATAGAATGAATACTTTAGTAGTAATTTTGTACCTTTTAATGAGGAATGCAAGTTAGCTCTACCTGTTTTCAGCTGTAGCTAAAAATAGGTAACAATAATTTCTAGAACTGTTGTCTTGGATGATGACCTTGATATCAGAGATGGTGGGGATGGAGAGAATGGAGGGTATCTCTATCGCAGAAGTTGAAGCGAGAGTGGTTGGATCTATGTATGGAGTTGATGGACCTTCATCGTTTTTTGGCACTTGAGGGATTTTATAGTATTTTTCCTCTAGGTTCTTGCAGTAAGAGAATGATTTAGGATTCCCATGGATGGTGACCTCTTGGCCTTCATATGTGAATTTGACACATCGATGAAAGGTCGATGCGACTTCTTGCATTGCATGGATCCACAAACATCCCAGGAGGATGTTGTACAACAAGTCAAGGTCCAGGACCTAACAGGTGGTTTCCATGATTGCTGGCCCTACTTGAATAGGGAGTTGAATAGTGCCCTAAGACACCCTTTCTTGATCATCATAGGCTTTGATAGTTATTCCTTTTCCTTTTTCGATGGAATCCTCTAATATTTTTAGATTTTTTATGAGTTTAAGGGAACAAATGTTCAAGCCCGCACGTCCATCCACCAAGACTCTCTTGACTTTGTTTTTATGCACCAAGACCTCCAAATGGAGTGCACGATTGTGAGAGGGTTAAGTGGGAAAATATTGATTGGAGAATGTAAGGAGGTTGTGTGTAATGATGTTTCTGACCATAGCTTGGAATTGTTGCGCATCAATATTTGTGGGGATAGTGGATGAGGCTAATGCTTCTTCAAGGATCTTTTTATGGGCTAATGATATCTTCAGCAACTCCATGATGGAGATTTGAGCTAGGGTTTTTTTCAACTGATCAAGGACATTATAGCCATTGGGAACAAATATTGAATTGGACGTGGGTGCTCTATTTGGCTGAGATGACCCTGCAATGGTAATTTTTTTGCCTCTTGTGGTGACTCCACAATTAGCATCAGATCCTTTGATGGTGATAGTGGTGCAATACTCATCCATGGATGCAACGACATGGTCATACACATGATTTACGCTCTTGAAGGTTCCTTTTCATTTGTCATTATTATTGTTCCCTTTTTTATGGTTAAGCATCGGATTTGTGTATATCTTGAGGTTTTGATTTCCTGTTGGCTGCTCCACATTTATGATTTTTTGATCAATGAGGTCCTGGATTAGGTTTTTCAACCTCATGCAACTGTTAGTGGTATGCCCTTTGATTTTTTCAAAGTCGCAGAGTTGGTTTTCATTGTACCAAGGTGGTTTCACGTCTGGTTCTTGATAATTCTCATAGGTGGGAGCCTTGATGAGGTTTTCATTTTTCAATTTCTTCATGATGACCTCAAGTGGTTCCCCAAGGGTAGTGTACTTCCACTTGGGGGAGTTCTTGTTTCGCTAGGGTGGTCCCCTTTGATCATTTATGTTGTTGATCACTTGATTGTTTGATTATTGTGTTGTTGTGTTAGGTTGACGATTGTTTTGATGGTGGTTTTGGGCTTGTTGTTGGGGTGTGGGTGTGTTTTGTCGAGGGGCGCTGATGACAAATTTGGCGTCAACAACACCATCATTGGTAACATTTTTGTTTCTTGCCCATGTGCGAGGTTTTTCATTGTAACTAGTGGATGGGCGATTGTTTTATTTTTTAGGATATGTAGGTGATCCTCCTTGTGAAATAAGGGCTTGTTCGATGTTAAGTGCCTTAGAGATCAACTGGTCATATGTGGTGATGCCTTGTACTTTAAGATGGAATTCCAAGGCTTCGTCTAGATTAGATATGATAGTGCACACTTGTTGTTCCTCTGACATGTTCCATTTGCTCTGATTAGCCTTGGTTTGCCATTGTTGTAAGAAGGAAGCAGATGATTTGTTCTTACCTTGTTTCAGAGCTGATAGTTCCTCAAGACTGACATCCATACCGATATTAAATGTGTAGTTTTTGATGAATGCGTCAACTATCTCTTGGAACTTCTTTATGCTAGGATGAAGGCAAGAGAACCACTCCATGGCATGGCTAGCTAAAATTATAGGGAATAGTCACATCATATAGGTATCGTCATATGCGACTTCCATGCATCGAACCTAGAATTCCCTGATGTGATCTTCAGGGTTTCTTGTCCCATGATATTTATCGAATTTGGGGATCTCAAATCCCTTTGGGAATGGTTTCATTACAAGACTCCTGTCAAATGGGTAAGGACACAAGTTGTTGGGTGTTTTTATGGTTCTCCCTTATTGTAGATCAAGTACTTATTGTGAGAGTAACTTGATATGTGTTGCTACATCATTTTGTGGATCAGGGGGTGGGATGAAGGTGTTTTATGGTGGTTCATTTGTTGGTGGGATGGGTGGACTGGTTGTTGTGTTGATGGATGGTGCTTGCACATTCTGTTGTGCCCAGTATGCTTGCAATTGTTGTCATACCAACAACGCTTGTTGTTGGTCATGTTGTTGTTGTGCTAGTAATGCATGTTGTTGAGCTTGTTGTTGTTGTTGCACCAACAATACTTGTTGTTGGGCTTCTAGTTGGGCTGCTCCTTATTGTTCTTGGTGCTTTAGCGCTTGTTCATATGCTTGTTGTTGGGCTGCTTGTTGTTGTGTGAGATACTACACTTGTTCTTGTGCTTGCGCTTGCACTTGAGCTTATGCTTGTTGAGCTTGGTATTGGGCTTGTGCCTGAGCTTGAGCTTGCACTTGGGCTTGGGCCTATTGAGCTTGGTACTAGGCTTGAGCTTGTTCTTGTGCTTGTGCTTGGGAAGCTTGTTGTTGTTGTAATAGGGCTTGGGCTTGAGCAGCCTTTTGTGCTTGTTGTGTGGCGTGAGCAGCTTGCATTGCTTGTGTTGTTTGAGCATCTTGCGCAGATTGTTGTGCAGCTTGTCAGTTTTGGATTTGTTGAAGTTCCTTTTGATAGACAGCCTGTTGAGCAACTTGTAATGCAAAGTTATATTGGTTTGATGTGTTTGTGTTTGGTGGTGGTGGTGGTGGATTTGGAATTTTTCTTATTGTGGTGATGAGAGGCATCGTCATATTGATGAGTGGGTTTTGAGTGGTAGATGGTGTGATGGATATGCTTGGTCCTTGTGAGACCATGTTTTGAGATGTTTTTGGGATGGTTGATGATGAGGCAATTGCCTATGTGGTTGTCATTTGTTGTTGCAATATCAATGGAAATATTTGGGGATTTGGTATGATGCTTGGTGGGTTGGTTTGATTTTGTTGATTGATGTTTGGTAGAGGGGGAAGCCCTAAACCAAGAGGTGGTGTGGATATTGATGGAAATGGTGGAAGTGGTGGAAATGTGAGTGGCATACTCCCTTGAGGAAATGATGTAGTGTCAAAGATGCCCCCTAATCCAAATAAGTCTCCTTCTCCTTGTGAAGTTAAGGAGAGAGAGGTTTGAGGTGTTGCACGAAAGGATGATGATGATGGGTCATTGGGATCATGGAAGGTGAGGGGGACATATGTATGTAATGGATTTTGGGGTATGTATTGCCCCATGATGGTGTTTGCATCCAAATCTTGATTGTTTACGAGGGGATGTGTTTGTAGTGCATTGAGAAATGTGCTTCCCTTGTTAACAATGGGTTGAGTTGGATCAATGGATAATGTAATTTGGGGGATGTCTTGGGTGATGTTTTGGATTTGGGGTGTAGATGATATCAGAGGCATGGGTGAAATTGGAGGCATGGTCTCAAAAGATGGTTCCACAATGGCACTCATGTTGAAATTGGAAGGGAGTTTAGCCCCTTGTTTTGCTAATTCAAGCATGTATAGTGAAGGATTGAGTCTCATCATGATGTTGATAATTCTATGATTCTCAAGATTTTAGACCATCTCCTCTTGTGTCATCCCGAAGGAATTATTGGTGATATCCTCTACTTGGACACCTTCCTCTTGAAGATTTTGTGATGATGAAGGAAATTTAGTTAGAGGATTGCTTGATCCAACAGGATTCATTTCAGAATTTTTTTGACTTAGGTCACTTGAAGTGGATGTTTCTTTGTTGGCTTCCATGTCCTTCTTGTGTTGAGATCTAGTTTGGACCATAAAATAAGGATCAATTTTTCAAGAATGTGGGAGATGAATCTCTAATTCTTTGGATTGATCTATCTTAGGTACAAAAGAGAAAATTTAGGATGTTTTAAGGATCAAAGGTGAGATGTGGTGAAAGACGGGTGATATGGATGATTGAACCCTTGAAAGATTTTGAGGGGGATGCTAGACTTTTTGGCTTCTTGGATTTGAATTTTGATTTTGGATTTATGATTTACCTTGATTAGATTGCTTTGATTTTGGATTTGTTTTGATTTTGGATAATGAACCAGTAGATCCCAAGATGTTGGATGTTATCTATGGGATGGATTTTCTCACAAGATGATAATTTGACCAATTGTAGGGAGAAGGATGCATCTACCCACATTTAACCAAACAAGATGATAATTCAACTACGCATATGGAGAAGGATGCATCTACATATACCTAGCTAAACAAGATGATTGGATGATTTGACTAAGCACATGAAGAAGGATGCATCTACATATACCTATCCAAAGATGTTTTGATGTTTTGGTTCAAGGATTTTGATTTTCTCTAAGGACTTTGTTTCAATGATTTTGATGTGCCAAAAAGCCTAGCATGAAGGATGGTTTCAATATTTTCAAGAGTTGATGGTGAGACGGTTTTGGATTGATGTTTGAAAGATGGGTGAAAGTTTTGATTTTGATCCTAGGTGTTCCTAAAAGGACTCTTTTTTACAAGACCTTGGTTGAAGAACATGCTTTACTCTAGACAAGATATTCAAATTCTTGAAAAATATTTGGATTTTGTTGATAAAAGAACTCATACAAATTGGGATTGTTTCTTAAATCTTTCCTATAAAAGTTGAAAAGTAATCTTTGTCTGAATTTGTATAGCATTGAGAGACACTTTTGATGTTCTTTCAAACTAAGAGCTTTTGTTTTTGGTTTCTGGATTTTGATCTTGCATGAAGTCATTGGAGACACATGTGTGGGGTTCAATTGTTCTTATCTTTGCTTAATGATTTCTTTTTACCACAAAAAATTCTTGATTAGCTTTTGAAACTAAATGTCCAATGTCTTAACTTCTTCTAATCCCACAAAGTATGTTATGTGGAACTTTGATGAAATCAAGGCAAAATTTACCTACTGTTGACTTTAGTAAGAAAATTGAGATATAATCCAAGTGTTTAGAAACATCTAAGGATAAAATCCCAAGGGTAAACAATAACACATGAATCTTGTCAAAAGATATTTTCCTCCTAAACGGTTTGAAGTTTTGATGACAATGTTGAATGTTTGTTTCCAAATGTTTACGAACACGCAAAGTGTTTTGTAACCAAAAACAAGTACAACCCTATGGCTATGAAAGACTATATTTGTTGAGTCCCCACTTGGACAAGTCCAACAATGCTCATCTTTAGTGAATGGTTAGATGCTTGACCCCACTAGCTCCCCTCCACAACACTCACTTATACGAGGCAACCAAGCATCAACACCCATGAAACTCCCATGGCATACTTTTCATTTCTACTAAAGATCGTAAACGTGTGGGGCGGCTTCAAAACGATCATTCTTGCACCAACAAATAGATAGGGATTTTGGCCTTTCTACAACAAGGGTTTTGATTTGGACTTTATGTTCGTAGGGATTGATCCATTGAGACGAGAGACCATTGTTGCCCTTCTCGTTGAAACCAACTGCGTGATATTGGATTTTGTTCCAATATCCACTTTTATATCCTAGCTGGAAATACACTTGGCTTTAGTGTGTTACCAATTGAGTCATTCCCTTGGGTGAGTACTTTCTCCCTAAGGCAGGCCCTTTAAGATAAACAAAATTGAGCAAGTAATATTCGTAACTCGATCAATCTTTGTTGCAACAGAGAGAGAGAGAATCTACTCAATACCCTCCACCCACACTCGCGAGATGTTTTGTTCAATTTTAAACCAAAAAATGAAATGTGGAGGCAATTACTTTACTCAACTTAAGATCACCAAAAGGCCTTTTGATTCTTAAGATCACTGTGAGGCGTGAAAGAAGCGCATACGTCCTTTCGATAGTATTACTTTGAGTAAGTAATTACAAGACAAAGTAGCACTTGTTCATTTTAAGTCCATAAAACAATAATGACTTCTTTTTATAGCACCAAATCAAATGTGGAGTTTGCCTTGTTCAATTGTTAATCCTCAAACCCAATCTAGTGAGTTTGTCCTAAAGTTCATTTTAGCCTTTTGTAACAAGAAATTAAAATGTTCCTTTTAGAGCCCAAAAGAAATTAGTAGGTCCTAAGAATATGAAGGACAACAAATTTGAAAGAGAAATCTTGAATTCTCTAAGAGTGTTAAACAAACACTAAAGTGTTTAAAAACACTTGGTATCATGAGATAGTGACATCATCATGCCTCTTTTCTCCTTCACCCTTGATCAATCCAACCTACAAGAAAACCAGTTAGACCTATAAAACAGAGGTCAGAAACTCAAGCAATAACGTAAATGATCATAACTAAAAAGAAGAAGCACATGTCATAAAAAAACTAAATTTCACTTTTTATTTTACTCCAATGGTAGTGTCTACACAGGTGTCGTTGTTTGAAGAACCCAACAATGCTATATGGCGATGCTTGTTAGTCAACGTTGTTCTACAGCAAGGACAGAGACTGTGAAGGTGGCATTCTTTTGGCCAGCAGTGGAGTTTGGAGTTTGAAAATTCTAGCATGTGCAAATAGAACTAGTGGTGCAGTTTGAGATTTTGAATTCTGGGCGGGAACACTAGAGCATAGCAGTTTGGAATTTATAACAGGGCTATATGGCGATGCTAAGATGCCAGTGGGTCTATATTGCAACGCTAGTCTACAAGCGGTGGAGTTCTCTGTAGACACAAAAACATAGAGAAAAAGCATGGAATTTGATGAAAAAACGTGATTAGAAAATGAGATCTTCCCTCCTAGCACCAAATGTGCGTACCAAGATCTTACTACCTACAAGAGACAACAAACACATACATTAGAAGATTGAAATGCAAGTTAGAATCTAAGTTCCCCATGAAATCCATTTGCAAATTTTAAAATAGGAAATGAGATGAACAACACAATAAGAAAGCAATAAAAGAGATTGAATCCTTATTAAACAAGCAAACTCTTGATCCTATAGGGGAATTGTTGCCAATTTGATGTGAAAATTGGCCCTTTCCCAACTCCAATGATGAAATGTTGATTGGTGATGAAGAGTGATCCACTTTGTTGAACATTCAAGTGTGCTCCATGATGAAAAACCTACATGACCTAGCTAAGACTTGATGAAAGGGATGAGAATTGCTAATGCTTGAAGATGGATTTGAGTATAGTAAGTTTGCTCAAATTGTGGATGATGAAATGAGGAAAGAAAACTCTTATTTATAGAATGATAAGATGGAGAAATGCCCAAAATAGAGCACTATGGGACTAATATTTAGCCAATGGCAAGATGCCACTTGTCAAGAGATGGATGGATGAGGGATGTGCACATTTTGATGAATGTGCCCATAATTGCATATATTTGAAATTTAAAAATGTTGAAATGACAAGGTGGATGAAGATTCAAATGGAGTAATGGCCACTTGGCTCAATGAAAAATGAAATAAATGCCTTTTTGGAAGGATAAAGTCCACTTGGATTTGAATTCAAATTTGAAAGAATATTCTCTATTATGCAATGTTGAGAGAAAATAGGGATTTAATAAATGAATTAAATCTATTTTCAAGTGCAAGTGGCAAAAGTTAGAGGATGGGACATGAATGAGGATTAAATTAATCAAGGGTTAATTAATTTAATGAAGGATTAGGTGATGTGACAAATTTGACCTAGATTTATGGGTTAATTTAAATCAAATATGAGAAGAATATAATGAAAGGATTAATTAAATGATTTTTTTTGGTTTATTTAATTAAAAGGGATGGAGTTAAATTAAATCAAATAAGGTTTTAATTTATTTAATTTAATAAGATAGACTTTAGAAATTTAATTAAATAAAATTTGATTTATTTAATTAAATAAAGAGCAAAGATTAATTAGACCAAATTGATTGATTTAATTAACAAGAGAGAATGACTTAATCAGATAAGTGATTTATTTAATTAAGAGAGGAAAATTGATGAATTTAATCAAATAAGGGTATTCGATTAAATGGTTAGACAAGGGGATGATTTAGGATGAAATGGTGTTAGTAGCTGGGATTAGATGTGTAATGTCAATTGATACATTTTTCATGTCTACAATACTCATAAGTAGGGAGATTACAACTATACAAGCCATGTTTTACCATATCAAAACCACATCTTTGAAAAGTAAACATGCTGCTACTTTCCTTATGTATCAAATGATCAAAATCATATAATTTTTAAATAGAATTGAAAAAAAGAAATTAGATCTAGAAAAAATACACTGAGAGAGCTTTTTCACTAAAATTTAAGCCAAAAATAGCAAGACAAAAGTGCCCAAACAAGATAGAGGTGCCCAAGGGAATTTGTGTCTTGGACAAGGTTTATGAAATTTCAAAAATTGATTGTGTAAGGCATTGTTGAACAATTTTGGGTATGCTTAGAAATAGGTTTAACAGTGAATATTTTTTAAAATTTTGTTGAATTTATGCCAATGTGATGCAAAATATAAGTGTGCAACAATGTTGAAGATGTTTTGACAATTTTGAATGCAATTTCTAGATATAAAATGCAATAATTGATTGATTGTAAGTTGCCACAATATAAAAATGATGATTTTGATGCAATTTTGAAATTAAAAAATGCAATATTTTTCACTTTTTAAACTATATGAAATATGCCTAGATACATGCAATTAAGGATTCCAAAACAAATATCTACAAGCGCAAATGAACTGAAGATACAAAGATAGAGATGTGTGAAAAAGTTTATTAATGCAAGTGTACAAGGATAGAGGTGCCCAAGGGCATCTAAGTCCTTGATAAGGGTTCTAAAAATTTAAAAGTTGAATATTTATTAGATTGTCTAAAGGTTCTATTTCTATGTGCAAACATGTCTACAAATGAAGATGTTTCTAGAATTTCCACAATGTAATACAATGTGATTCAAATGTAAATGAATGATAATTGTGAATGCAATCTTGAATGTAGATCTAATTTAAATAACTAAAATTAATCCTATTACAACCTATGATGCAATATGGAATATAATTTTTAGAATTTTTATGATCTTTTATGATGCAAAAATGAAACCCTAAATGAACAATGCAAGACAATGCAATGCAAAACCTAGATCTAGGGTTGAATGACTTCGGATTTCAAAATGTTTACTCTGTCAAAATATCAGGTTCACCAAAATGAAACATAGAAAAAGGTGATCCTAATTCCAAATTCTTAAAACAATAGGATTCAAGGTCTTTTTCTAGGGTTTCATTAAGTTGGATTTCAACAAGTTGTATAGATTGACTTTCAACCATGAAGGTGATCCAATTAGACCTAGATCTCCATCCTATTGAGGATTGGAATGGATTGGAATTGATTTTCTATGATTAACCTAATTATACTATGTGCCCTAATATCAAAATTAAAATAATCCAACAACTAATAAACTAAAATAGTAAATTGTAGGGAGATTTGGGAAGTGCAAAGGATTGTGTACCTACCCAAAAAAATTGGTATTGGTTTGAATATAGGGAAAGTGTCATCCAAGGGCATATAAGTCCCTGTAGGGGTATCCGAAAACTATTTTTACAATCCTTTGATGTTAGATTTGAGCTTCGGATTCTAGGTTGCAAAGTTGTTGAAACAAAGTCAAATAATTTTGTAGGTGAGTCTCTGTGAGTTGATAAGATGTAAGGTTTCAATTGCAACAATGAAAATTTTGTATTCAAGCTTCATTCAATCCTATTCAAGCCCAAAACCTACCCATTTAAAGAGAAGCAAATCATTTTTTTGTTTAGGGTCCTGCCTTAGTCAAACCCTGTGTTAGTGTTTCCACTTGCACAATGGCAATGTTAATATTAAAATGGATAAATGATAGGAAGGCGTGATGAATCAACAAAGTGTTGAAATTCACCACCCTTCAATGGATTCCTTGAAGGAATAAATTCATACACATCACCTCAAGGTCTTGTATCTTGATTTCTTGAATACTTGAAATTGCTTGGAGTCCTACAACAAGGGTTAGCCTCACAAAACAATGTTGACATGAATACACATAAACTCACATAAGATTTCACATGATGCTTGGATCTTGAATTGCTGTGATAAATCATTGAAATGTTTCTCTTGACTTGTTCTTGACAATAGTTATTACTCATAAATTCTCCTAGTTTTAAATGGTGAAAAGACTAGGTATTTATATGCATTTATTCAATTTCCTGGAAATTAAATCTAGATAGTCGACATTTGCAAGTTGGGTTTCAAATGTTAAAATGTTGACATCAACATATCCAAAATTGGATGCCAACAGAATAGGAATTAGATACCATAGGGCATCCCATTCATGGCCCCATTTTTGAGGACATTAAATGTCAAGG
Organism: Sequoia sempervirens; assembly: GCA_007258455.2. Lineage (NCBI taxonomy): Eukaryota > Viridiplantae > Streptophyta > Pinopsida > Cupressales > Cupressaceae > Sequoia > Sequoia sempervirens. The sequence goes on from VDFB02066529.1 coordinate 63,752, forward strand.
GGAAATATTAAATAGATGCATTTGTTTAATGCTTGCAATTTCTCAAAAAATGGTACAAATGGGCCTCAAAATGTATAATTTAGGAAATTAGGTGCTTAATTAGGTCCAATAAATTAAGGGGGACAAAACATAAAGTGAAATTGTCAAGGTTGACAATTTACGATGGTACACGTTCCAACATCAAAACATGTGAATAAACCAATACACATCTCTATTATCAAATGTTACACATGTCTCCAAGAGAGGGTCTTTAATCATCAATTTTATAATTTACATGAAGGGAAAACATCTAAATACATGAAATAAACTAGTAGAACATGGTACCATGATTTTCCTCAATCCACAAATATCTAATTCCCAATGAGGGTTTCCATGCCACTTGACCTCATGGAATAGAAAGGATCTACTCCCATTGTGCTAAGAGATAGTCACATGGGCCACAAGCACAAAACTCACACCAAAAATTGGGGAGAGGGATCTTACACACACCATGCTCAATGAAAAAACTCCATAAATACATCATATAAATTTGCATCCAAACACAAGATGAATCAAATATAAATAAGATCAAATACAAGATTTCATTGGGAAAATTCACCAATGTTATGATGTCACAATCCACTTTGGGCCAAGTCACTAATTCCATATAAGAAAAAATCCTTGGGAAAACTCACCAAGGGCATAACACTTTGGATAACTCACTACTCGGGTGCCACAAGGATCATCATTGGGCCAACTCACCAATGGTAGATCACACACACAAGACACTAGGGTAAGTTGTTAGAGAGCTAATTAGGTAGTGTCATCATGGTGCTCAAAAGTATGAAACTTGTAAAACCTAGTACTCCTCTTATATAAATGAGGATACTTGATCTTACAAGACCCAAGCTCCCTGAGCTAGCATGTCTTCCCAAAGATCCTTAGTTTGTACTAGCACTCAAGGCATGAGAGGGACATCCATTATATTAGTTAATTAATTGCATGTGTTTCATTAATTATCACTTTATTAGATGACTCCCCACCCATGATCAGCTTACTTACCACTTTTGGTTGGGGACATGTTGGGATCCACTCCCGTAACCCTATCTAATACCTTATTTTTAGGCTCTTCACACTCACCAATGAGTATGGTGTGAAAAATGATGCACAAAATTCAACTTCATCAAAAATTTCTAATATTTTTCCACAAACATTATTACAATTAATCATGAAGGAAAGTTTCATTAAAACATTAAAATTCATCTTTTTTCATGAAAAACTTACAAATTTCTTCATAATTTCACAAGCCAAAAACCACAAAATTCCCAAATCCTCCATTAAAATTTTCTTCAAAAATTATTTTTCAAAATTCAAAAATCTAAAGATACCCTTTTTCTCTAAATATACCCAATAACACATTTTTCACATAAAATTCACTTTTCACACATTTACCAAAAATTTGGGCATTATAACCCCATAAATTGAAATTTCTCAAATTTTTGATAAAGTAATAAATTGAGCACACAATTTTAGGAAACGAAATGTGTTGGGAGGTGTCTACACCCCCCTAATCATATTCCAATATTCAAATTTGAAATAAATTGGCTAAATTAATTGTAACAAGAAAAATACCTCAAACACAATCAAATTTTGGGATGACCAGCATGTCATGCACGCAAAACAAGAGCTCACAAGGACTAGCCACTAAATGCACTCTCAATCAACAAATCAATTTTTCACCCAAAAGAGGTTTTATCTCTCAAAATTTCTCCCAAAATAAAATTACATAATGAAAATATTAAACCCCTTTTCTATTTACCCTTTTTCATATTTCAAATAAAACAATATAAAATGATTTTCAATTTCCTTAATTCCAAATTTCCTCAAAATCCAATTAAACACATCACACAATTTCTAAATAACATATATCATTTGACCTATATTCCTTTTGAGGAGGAAGTTAAAGTCATGATTTTTTCTTTTGAGGGGAATAAGGCCCCTAGGCCTGATGGTTTCCCCCTTTTTCTATTTCAAGCCTTTTGGGATAATGTTGTTGTTGATGTTGTCAACACTGCCAAGGATTTCTTTGGGTGTAGGAGATTGTTGAAAGAGATCAATTTGGATTTTATTGTTTTGGTTCCTAAGAAACCTAGTGCCAAGGATTTTGGTGACTTCAAACCCATAAGTCTTTGCAATTCTATCTACAAAATCTTCTCTAAAGTGTTAACAGTTAGGCTTCAAGTTGTCCTTCCTTCGCTTATCTCTAGTTAGCAAAATGGTTTTGTTAAAGGAAGACAAATCTTAGATTCAATCATCACAATCCATGAAATTATTCATTCTCTTTCTATCAACAAAAAGGAAGGGATTATTCTTAAGCTTGATCTAGTTAAAGCCTATGATAGAGTGAATTGGAACTTCTTAACCAAGGCTTTGTCCAGTTTTGGTTTTGGTGGTGTAGCTCATCTCCTAGTTGTGTCTACTCTGAGCTTTTTGGTGTTGATTAATGGTTCTCCTTCCCATTTCTTTAAAATATCTTGTGGGATTCACTAGGGGGACCCAATCTCTCCTTTTTTGTTTATTCTTATGTACATAGAAGTGTTGGGCAGATATATTTAGGGAAATGATTCAACTGGGTCTTTGAAAGGTATTAAACCTTATTCTTTGTGTAGGCCTCATTCTCATCAATAATTTGTTGATGATAGTTATCATTGGTGAAACCTTGGTCAAGGAAGTGAAGACAATTAGATCTATTTTCGGAGGTTATGAAAGAGCCTCGAGATAGTTGGTCAACCTTCCTCCCCAACTTCAAGTTAAGTTGGCTACCATTTTAAATTTTAAATTGGGGAATATACCCTCAACTTATTTGGGCCTCCCTCTCTGTGCTAATAAGATGTTTGAGTCTCTCTAGATAGGGTTGTTGGATAGGTTTTATTCCAAGTTGGTTGGATGGAAAGGTGTGCTATTTGGCCAAGCGGGTAAGTTACAATTAATTTAGGCTTCTCTACAAAATTTATCTATTTATGCTTTGAGCCTCTTCAAAATTTTGGCTAGATACAAGGAGAAGTTTGAGTAGGTTATGAAGCACTTCCTTTGGGTTGGTTTGGAGGGGAAAAAAAAAAGAGAATTTCTTTAGTTTCTTGGGATAAAATTTGTAGACCAAAGAATTGGTGTGGATTGGGCATCAAGAAAATCAAGAGTCTCAATCTAGCCCTTCTTTCTAAAAATACTTGGTATCTTCTTTTTGAGAAAACTAGTTGGTCTTCTATTCTTAAGAATAAATACTTGGTGGAGTATAGGAATGATAGGGATATGTTGGCGATCTAGTTAACCTCCCTATTGGTTCCTACTTTGAAGGTCATTAAGGATGGTACTCATTGGAAAGTGGAGGATTACTTAATTGATGACATGCAGAAAAATCTTTAAATTGTTGATCCTTCTTTAGCTCCTCTTTTGTTCTTCCTCTCGAGGATCCATGTCCCCCTGAAGCCTAAAGTGGATAAGCTTATTTTGTTTCCTACTGGTGATGAGAAGTTCTCAATGTCCTCGACTTTTGGTCTAATTCAAACTTTATTCATTTCCCTCCCTTTTGGAGTTGTCTATGGAATAATTCTTTAACTCCCAAGGTTAATATATTTTTTTGGCTCTTGGTTTAGAAGAAAGTCTTAACTATGGATGTTTTGTGTAGACAAGGTTTTCCATCCCCAATAGGTGTGCTTTGTGTGAATGTTGGTTTGAAGATGCTTTCCATATCTTCCTTGGATGCAATTTTTTGAGTGATGTGTGGGGCTAGTTCTTGAAACTTTGGAACCTTGGGTGGTTGTTTCCTAATTCCTTTAAGGATTTTTTGGAACAATATAAATGTCCTTCTTCTAATCCTTCTCTTAAATTGTTTTGGTCATTATTTGCACCTCATACTACATGTGAGCTTTGGAAGGAGAGGAACAACAAGGTTTTTATAGATGAGAAACTTAAGGAGGTGGTTGTCTTCTATAAAATCTAGAGATCCATAAAATAAAACTATCTTGCCAAGATTTGGGATATGGAGTTAGAGGTTGAAAAAAAAATTGTTCTCAAGCATGATTCATAGGTGGAAGCCAATTGAAATCTAAACTCAGAATTATCCATTATTTTTAGATCTTTGAAAAATCCTAGAGAGAATTTTGTTTGGAGAAGGCCACCTAGAGGGTGCATCAAGGCCAATTTTGATGGAGTAGCTAAGGGGAATTATGGGCCAGCAAGGTGTGGGGGCGTTAAGAGATGACGAGGGCAGTCTTATATGAATTGTGTAACTCCCTTTGGGAATTTGAACTAACCACTTAGCTAAATCCAAGGTAGCTTTCAATGCTATTAAGTTGGCATTTGATAAGGGTTTTTAAAAAGTGTGGATTGAGGACTCAACTAACTTTGTAAATTGTTTTCTCCACCTAAACCCCCCCAATTGGATGATTGAATCACTTATTAATGATTTTGTAGTCATTATTAATTCATTTGAGGAGGTCCAAATTACTCATATATTTAGGGAGGAAAATATATTGACAAATTTTTATGCCAATGAAGGGGTTAAGTATCAATATCTTAAAGTGTGTGAAGGATACTTGTCAGTACCAACCAAAGTACTTACCATTCTAAATAATGATGTTATTCATAAATTTTGAGGAGCTTGGGGTTATGATATTAATGAGTGACATTATCATCTCATGCTTTGTGGGTATTTTTAAGTTGTTCATCTACCTCTACAGGTCAAAAAGCTTTTTGAAGAATATTTACAAAGATCTTTTAGAGAGACCTCTGAGAAAAGTCTACAAATATTTCTTGGTGAAGATGGGGGTGACAAAAATCATGTTGAGCCACTTTCATGTGATGGTTTTAGGATGAAACTAAAGGTTTGGAAAATTTTGGATAGTGGTCTCACATCTTACATGGAGAGACTCCATGGCTATGACTGTGAAGCTACTAAATTTTTTGTAAAGGGTTGGAGAAATTGGGCGTTGACAATCCAAGGTGTTGAATTCACTATTTCAAAGGAGATGATAGTATAAGTCTTTGGACTTCAATTATAGGGAAGGAAATTCTTCAAGGATCGTAAGGCTAATGAGGAGGTGTTGAGCCAATTTTTTAAAGGGGATGAGAGAGAGAAACATTTGAAACTCACTAATTTGTGGGGCTATGATAGAATGTCCATTAAGCTCATCCAGGTCAAGATTTTAGAGGTAATCATGAGATACGTCACCCTTTATGGTCAATTTACAACCATCCTCAGTGTTCATTTCAATTTTCTTAACCACTTTAGGTATAAGTTGTTGGTTTATTTCCCATTTTATTTGCTATCTTCCTCATAATCATTTGTTAAAGATCATCTTAAAAACCCTAATACATCTATTTAGCATGAAGGTTTGGTGTTATTATTGATGGAGTATGTTAAGGCTCATATGCATGTTAAGAATCTTAAAGGTAAGGGGGGAGGTATAAAGAAGCAATCAATTCCTTCTAATACGGGGTCGAGCTCCTTAGAGGATTTGGATGATGAGGAGGGGAGGACTCAATTGAAGTTCTCTCATCTTCCCCCTCAAATTTGGGGGGGGAAGAAAAAAAGGAAGGCCTCTTCTAAAAAACTCCACCTAAGAAGAAATTTGGGAAGGTCATTTCATGGTCAAAAGGGTCTCAAATGGGGGATGAGGAGGTTGATTGCAAGAAATAGAGGTTGGGAAAGGATGAGCTTAGGTGTAGAAACCAAAGGCAGTGTAAGCATTTTGTGGGTACTCCTTGGAGTGGTGGCAATAAAAGAAAAGAGAAGGTGTGTAAGATTTTTATCTTGGAAATAGGGGAGAATAGAGTGGAGGCAGACCATTCCCTGGTAATGGAAATGGCCAAGGATTATGGTGAAGTTGGCAATTGTGACCCCTTCTAAGAGGATTTTTTGTATTTGCATGTTGAAAGGGAAGTGATAACAGATGTTTTAAGGGTGTCGCAAGAAACAATGTCTAGTCACTTCAGAATAAACAAGTGGTTCCTACTAGAACTGAATAAAGTGAATGTGAAATTTTTTGGTATATGAGAGAAGGTTACCAAAATGGATTTAGGCTAGCAAAGTTCAAGGATTGAAGAGCTTAAGAAAAGAATTTTGGATGTTGAGAACTCTATTAGTGAAATCAATTATTATGTTCTCTATATTTAGGACATAGAGAAATTGGTTCAATAGATCAAGACCAACATGAAAAATCTCCTTAAAATCAATCAATGTTTCATAAAGAATAGTGTAGAAACTTTAAAAATTCTCATAGAAAAATTAAGGGAATTAAGAGAAGAGCAGATGGTTGATGGGAATTTGAGCAAGCTGAAGGAGGTGTTGGTCAAAGAAAAAGGTAAAAATGTGGTGATGGAGGGTGAAAAGGGTCCTAGTGCCTACACCCGAGTGAAAAAGAAGAAGACCTTCGAAGACTAAAAGGTTGAATTGCTTACCTTGGTCAATAAACACTATGACTAGGAATTGAAGGTGGCGGATACCCTTAAGAGCATGAAATAGTTTATTGTTTATTTTCTTTTTAATTTTCTACTATCTATTTTATTTCTTTTTGTTACTTGTGGTTTTGTTGTTGGTTGGTTGTGCCTCTACTTATTGTAGGAAATTTTGTAATTTGGGGTTTCGGGTCTCTTATTAAAACCTATTTTTCCTATTAATCAAAAACATATATCATTTCAATTTTATGATTTAAATCCATATAAGCACATTTTCATTTAAATTTATGAAATCCAAAATTCAAATGGGATAATTAAATCTTTCGTAGCTTGCAATTCCTAACTCACTAATTTTTTGCAATATAATTAAACAATAGCTTATTTCATTTCCAATCTTAGTCTATTTTCCCCCTTTCCTAAAACACAAATAATATTTTAATAATAAATATAAAAATCACTTAAATTCATAATATTTTATTTACGAGAAAAATATGGAATTTGAACCATTAATCAAATATTTACTAGTTATTCATGATAGACAAAAATCCAGAATCACCTTCGATTTGGATTCAGGTTCCCATAAGGTCAAACATGGCACTTACCATACTCAATTCAAATACTATAAAGGAAAGGATAGGGAGGATCAATGTGACATCTCTAAATTAGCCATCATTGGGGAATAACTCAAACTTGTGTAGCCAAGTGGAGAAATAACCTTGTACACTTGTAACCATTCAACACATTTCAAGGGACCTACTCAATGTATATATAGTTGAAGCACAATATAATCATCCCAACGGGGTCCAACAGAATAAGCATAACACAACATCTATTAATTTTTAATATAAATCATTTCTTCTAAACATCAATAATCAAGATTACATTTAACTGCAACATTTATATTGTACATCACTAAACTGAAGTAAAACGATATATCCAAGCATATGAATATACAAAATTTCAATAACCAACATGTCGAGGAACCTCATCTCGAACATTCAGTGGTTCATACACACCATCCAAAGCCATAAAATAATCACCACACCAATCATGAGGAAACGTTAAAGCTAAAACATTGATCTCATATTAACTAGATGTAAATGAGAGGGACACTACATCTAGTTTGCATAAAATACTCAAAATTCCCCCAAAACACTTTAAATTAATTCAATTTATCTTTCATTCAAAATTCATTCAAAATGCAAAAAATCTAAATGCACAAAATACAAAAATATTGACATAAAAAATTTTAATTTTTTTCACAAGCAATCAATGCTTTGCACATCAAACATAAAATATTGAGCTTGAATCTATTCAATATAATCAAAACTGCTAATCTAATCTATTAATAATTTAGAAATAAATAACAAAGGATATTTCTATAATCAAATCTAATCAAGTGATCATGACATTTAACATATTTAAAACAATCACAACAAATGGACAATTCAAATCAAAGTAATCGAGTCAAACAATTAAACAATCAAAAAAATATCTTTAAGATAAATGATGTCATATCCACTATAGTAAGTTTCATCTCATTTGATCCACATGAACGTTCTTGTGTTTTTTTTAATTCTTGGTCATACAACTACAAGTTCGCTAGTATCAATTTTTTGAGTGATATGCTTCACTCTAACAATTATTTTATTATTTTCAAATTTCCCTTAACTCTAATCATGTTAGGAAAGGTGTCAACCTTATATTGTAATGTTAAGAACAAAAATAAATGCAATGTTTAGAGCTCCATAGATCAATTTTGACCCCAAAAAATGTAAAAATAATCCTTAATAAGAGAAATTAGGTTATGGGGATATGTATCTCTACATGATCTCCAATTTAAATAAGGGGCATCAATTGGCTTTCCAAATAAAAAACTATGGCTTTCAAAATTTAAGCAATATACAATTCTATATTGTGGGCCCATCTTAGGATTTTGACATTGGATTTTGACTACAAATTTGGACACCACATTTTGGGTGGTTTTATCTCATGGTTTCCAAATTACCATTTGATGATTTCATGTATTACTTCTCTTATTTATTGGGTGTTTGAGATGGAGATTTGATAGTGATTTTTGGAGTTACTATTATGTTGTGATAATTTGTCTATATTTCATATTGATGGTACTCTTGTAAAGACTTAAAATCTGCAAGTGTATTGTAACCATTGTTTACTAAATAATACATTTAGTTACTCTAGAGTGTAGGCTTTCTCTCTAAAAAGTGTTTTGCTAATGTAGATCTCTATATTATGGTATAATGATTGTGTTTATTTATTAAACTTATATGGTTAATTTAATTTTTCACATACTTCCTCTCATAGATTAGTGGAGGAAGTGTATTCTACACCATGCTTCCTTTAAAATTATAAAAAGGGATGCTCTCGATATCTCAAATCACTTTAGTTGGGGAAATATTATTTCTTGTATTAATGTTGTAGGGTGGACTAATAGATTGGATATGTGATTGAGAAAGTACTAGAAGTGTATGATCATTACACAAAGGATGAAACTATCATGTGGGTGTTTATTGGTAGTAATAGGTGTTGAAGTGGAAAAAGAAGTCAAAGGGATAGTTTAGTTGGGAAACAACTATATTCATTGCGTTGGAAACATGTTCTCCTTTATTTTTGTGATTATTTATTTTTCCTTGATAGTGGCATGTATACCTATAATGGGTGTTTCCATTCCTTTTACCTTGTGTAATATTATATATATATTCATTCTTTCCTAGAGGTGATAATTTACATTTCATTAGCAGGTTCTTGTTAAACCTTCTAGCATGTATGTTCTCCTTTTTATAAGAATATATTTCATCTTCATAAGTGGTTATTTTATTATTGTTGATTGCATCATTTCCTTATGTTAGGTCTATGATTATTTTCCCTAATAGATGGCATTGGATTTATCCTTTGATTGTGATTATTTACCCATTATTTAGTACTACTAGTTTAGGGTAATTATCATTAATGTTTACTAGGTGACATGAATCTAAAGGGTAGGATTTATAAGGTGAAGCATTGGAGGGAAGATAATATTCCCTATTTTATAGTATCAAAAGTCATTGTTTTGGGGGCTAGTTGGCTAGCAGTGTTAGCTCAAGAAAAAGTGGTTGGCTAACAAAGAGCTTGCTAAATCCAAGTAAGATTACTAGTTATTCATGAGAATGATAGATGAAGGAATACAAATTTTTTTGCAAGTGCAAAAAATTAGCTTCCTTCAATCAATTAGTTTAATGACTAGTCTTGTCCTATTGGTTAGTGATAACAACTCACTTTCAATAAGGTACATATTAATAACTATTTTTGGGACTATTCCAAGTAATAGAGTAATATATCCATTCATGGAGATAGTGGTAGAGCTCTATCTCTAGGGTAAGTGCAAGAATTTGTGTTGAGCTTGAAAATAATCCTAATAGAAATAGGTGCACATTTTATAAAAACAAGGTACTCATTTAGGATCAAACTCTTGAACTTAAATTTATAACCATATGAAACGGGTACCCATTTTGATTTTTAAAATAGGTACCCATTTCTAATTACGTCATATTCCCGCTCATTTAAATTAGAGTGGCTATGTATATTGGAGCAAGTACATGTTTCATAAAAATTGAAATTTGAAACCCATGGATTTTCTTTTGTTTTAGGCTTGGAAACCCAACCCTTAGCCTCAAACCTACAAGTACAATGCAATGAAAATAACAAGAGAAAATTTGACTTTAGTAGTTGGATGAAAAAAAATCATTTTTTTATGAAGTTTAAACTCATTATAGATGATGATGTTTTAAAAAATATAATTATTTTGATAATTGAACCTATTATTCTATTTGTTAATTACTTTTTGAGTGAACTAGTCCATAACTTGAAATGTCAAGTATTAGTGTAAAGGAGGAGATTCAATATTCTTGAGACTTAAAGACAAAGAGAGTATTCAAGGAGCAAATAGTCCTTGGTTACCTCAAGGAAATAAGCTTAGGTGGCAAGGTAGAAAATAAAGAGTATTTATGAAAATTAATTAAATAAAAGATAAACTATCAAGGGTGAAAATGATGATATTGCCTAATAAAAAAATGACAATAATATTACAACTTGTAGCTTAAAGAAACAAAAGCTTCATAACTCACATATTCTGCTTCCAGGAGGGTTTAGCCTCAACCATGGATGATAATGCACCCTGGGGACATCTATGCCCTGTGTTGTCATCCCTGTCAAAATAGAGAGTGAAACCTTTGAATCTACAATGCTCACCTCTTCAAGTCTATACATCTACACACAAAACATAAAGGGAAAAATGTTGGGACTATTTTGGGGCTTGTTGAGCAAGCAAACCCCTTGTTCTAGTGTTTTCACTTCCATGGAAAACCAAAAAGATAAAGATAGGAAAAATGACATGAAATGTAAAGAGATGTGATAGAAACGAGCCTCTCTATGGAGGAAAACTCCTATCACAAATAAAGTAGACAAGACAAATAGACGATAGTAAGTAGTCAAGATAAATAATTAAGAGAGCATTACCAACAACCCATGGCTCCTCTCTTGGATTGATAGACGTGATATGCTAGCTTACAAGAGAGCCTTGACTATTTTTGTGATAGAAATCCAGTAGAGTTTCACTAGAGAGAATGAGAAAGAAGGAGAAGTAGAATGAGAGATCAAATGAGAGAGAGTGAGAATGAATGAGAATGAGAGTGAAAAGAGGATTTTTGTGAGGTTGCACGGGTGGGAAGAGCTGTTACAATTATTTTCTTTCCATTATGACACATTTCATAGGAAAAGGATGTGAGATATTCTCATTTGAATCTTAGAAAATTTGGGAATACTAGTGTGTCACACAGATGTTCGCACGTCACACAAGTGTCCTACTCAAATTTCACAAGAATGAGGTATATTGGCTTTTAATGCTTTATCGTTGTCCCCTATGGAGTTGGAATCATGAAATGCTAACTCATAGGTTTTTTTTATTAATACAGTGGGTTGCCATAAATGCAGTGGGCTAGATGTACAAGTGTGAAATTGCCTTGGGGTGTAATTTTATGACACTACAATTAGTATTTTTTAATAACTTCTATTTTAAAAAAAAAAATTCAAGAAAAATTATGTCATTAGTTTAGACATAATTCTTTACACAATGAAAAAAATAATCATTGTATGATTTGCTTAGCTCAAACTATGTTTTCTGTACATAAGGGATTTTCAAAAATAGTAATTAGGGATGGTAAAAAATTAATTAAAATATATATTTGGAAAAAAATATAAAAATTTATCATCATCAAACTTCTCTATAATGTACATATTTTTCGAAAATGAATTAGGAAAAACATTTTATTCAGGTCAAATTATGCCTATTGTACACATGCACTTTATGGCCCTAACAAGTGACTTTTAAAAAGTAATTTTTGTACATTTTATGCAAAATTAACTTGTATCATCCAAGTATTATAATAAATTATATATTTGAAAACTAGACTCAAAATCCTACATTTCATATTAATGGATTTTCCTAAGATTCTATGTATAAGTGCTTCAATTTTTACTCCAAGTACGAAAAACTTTGATTTCCAAGAAAAACACTTCCACTTGGACCTAACTTCTTGCACTTATCATCTCCTATGTATAGAGGTTTTAGTCCATTCAACTACTACATGTTGATGTAATATTAAGAATAGTATGTGGGTGTATATAAAATTTAGGTTGAGATAATGTAAGTTCAATAGTACGATTGTGGATTAGTAGCATGAGAAGTTTTGTTCATTCTTCTTGGAGTTCTATTCTCATTTGAGGGTTCTAGAGTTGAATTTTTTCATAATTATGTGATTGTAAGGTTATTTTATTTCTTCTTGATTTTTTCTACATATTCATTTGACTTACACATGTCATGGCGATTGACATCCATTATATGTGGGATTGGTGCACATGTTGAGGTAGTTGAGAGATTATATTAGTAAATTTATATTGATGGTGGCTAGATTACAACATAGATATCATAATTTAAGAATTAGGTGGTATCAAAGAAAGTATTTTTGTTGTGCTTGAGTTTTTTAAACATTTCATGGTGTGAGTGATTTTTTATTAGATGAAAAGTAAAATGTGCAAGTGAAAGTTAAAGAATTATTATGATTCAAAGAGCTAGGGACATTTGAGTGAGATTCAAAGCCAAAGGAAAGGCCAAATTTAGATCTAAATAAAGTGTTAAAGATGAACCACTAAAAAAATATTTAAAAAATCAGAGTTGTTGGGCCAATGCCTTCTTTAGGTGTCTCTATGAGGGATAAATAATTCAAAATGAGAAGTTACATTTTGAACCAATGAGGTTAATGCAATCAAACCATTTATTACTTCATTTTAAAGAGAAAAAAGGTTTGTATCGAATATAATTTACCATGTTATGATTAGTTGATATTGGATTCCCTCCGAAAATGGGAGCTTTGAGAAAATGATCTTTCATTCCTTTGATAGTTCTATTTCTCCAAAAGGTTCCTGCATGGATATTATAATATTTGACCTCATTATAGAGAGAGTTGTTGCAAGTTTAGGAAAATATACCAACCATTTTAGCAAGGATCATTGATGCCACAAGTATATTGATATATCTATAATTAGCCTTAGAGAAAGGATGCTCTTTTTTTACATGGAGGGATTTTGTATTCATTAACTTTTTTTTTATCTAATAATAATTTGGGGACCAAAATATCCCTAGTTTTTTTTTAAACAATAGGGAAATGGCCCTGAACCCAAATACAACAAAAGAAGAAGAGACCAACCTCAAAAGATGCCCAAGGCCATGACAAGGAACAACAACCCAAAGGGAAGAAAAATAAACTAAGATTGTAAAAACTAAGAGTGGGAAACATGAAAAGGTGCACACAGGCACAATATAAAAACACCTAACCCGAGAATAGGAGTAAACAAAAGTAGAAAAAGCTAGGTTCAAGTGCTCGTTGCTCCTTAGGACTATATATTAAGTCCCAATTTCCCTTTACTGCATCAAGGGAGTCCTCTCAGTCCATAGTAGTCTTCTCTTTGTTTTCATCATCTTGGAATGAATCCCGTTGGTCTATCCCTTGCTTTTTCTTCTACTTTTTTTTATCTTGGTGCATCCAAAAATAGTGCCAAATATTACTCTCTGCATAATATTTCCCACAATAGAAATGATAGTGCCAAGATCATTATGCATCCCTTTAAGCTTCTTGTTGACACTATCAGGGTTGATTTTTTCTTCCATATTATGAACTTGACCTTGAATATCAAAAAATTTCTCTCTAATCCTATCCAGAGACTTAGAGTTAGTCTCTTCCTAGTTATTCTCCTCCACCATGTTATCTTTTTTGTTGATATTTTCATTATCCTATCCCATTTCCAAGTCTTTCATTCCTGGCCAATTGACCTCTTCTAACATATTTTTTCATCTCTTGGCCCTTTTCCTCAATCATGTCTTCCATATTAAACTCCTCAGAGTTTAACTCCTCCTTAATTTTGTCCTCTTCTTCCTCATTAGCATTATCTTTGTTATCAGAATCACTATTCTCCATGCTTTCAATTTCTGAGTTGGGGAAGAACTCCTCATTAGATGATTCTTTCACTGTCTCCTTGAAGATAAGCTTCTTTCCTTTTTTATCTTTACTTTTTTCTTGTCACCCACATTGGCCAACCAAGCAGACCTTTGTTCTCCAAAGTGAGAGGGGTCAAAACTACCACCACCCTTAATAGTATCACCAGGGTCATCCATTATTTCAATAGTGACATTTTTTGACCCTTACTTCAAGGTAGTGTCTTGTTTCCTCTTTTTGTGATCTTGGGTGCTCGGAGAAGGCTTCCTCTTTGTCAAGGTTGCATTTGAAAACTCTTCTTCAAGAGGAGAAATCACCCCTCCTTTAGGAACACCTTTTTGGTTTTTGCAACCCTAGAAGATGGATTTTTGGGAGACATGTACAAAGTACACTGATGAGCTTTAATTCCATAGAGTTGTTAGCAGAAATAATGCTTTTTGTAGGGTATTGGCTAGAATATGCTTATGGAGAGTCAATATAATACCCTAGTGTAAGAGAGGAGAGGCACCATTTCATATGCAGTGATGTAGAGAAGAAATAAAATAGAAAGGGACATTTATTTTTTCATCATGCCTACTGTAATGTAATAAGGAAAAGTGGTAATCGTGCATGATTTCAAATATTCCTTCCAAGGTTTTAAATATCCCTAGTTAAGGAAGTTTGATCCAAAAATTAGATTATATTTGATGATACAAGTTACCTTAATCAATTTGAAAGGACACCCAAAATAATGTTGCAAGTTCACTTGCAGTGATATTGTAAGTGCTTAGTGATGGTTCAAGTTCACCTACAAAAAAAATCATAAATGTTTTAGTTTACTTCAAATTCACTAGCATTCGTTTTATAAGTGATATAATTCATTTCAATTGTCAATTGATTATTTTTAGTAATTTATATTCTTTAGTTTCCTAATAGAATACACTTAGCAACTCAAATCACTTCATTTGGAGTGATATTATTGCTTATAGCAATAATATAGGTATGATAGAATACTTAGAGCATGACATTTTTGGAAATGTCTAGCAATTGTATAAGGGATGAAATTTTTATGTGAGTTTTTTTTAACGATAATGGAGGTTGAAGTAGTAGGAGATGTTCATGGATAGTTTATTTTGGAGGTGAATATTTCTTTTAGGCTAGTGACTATTTTCCTTGTTTGGGAGAGTATTTCCTTTTGATATTTAAGTCATAAGTTTGATATTTGCTGTTACTTTTCAAGCAAATATTTTTCCATAGTTATCTATTCAAATTTACCCTCCAAATATTAACACATACCTTATTTTTTAAATGCATATCATAAATTAGATATATACTAATTAAAATTCTATATATTATTTTTGATAATTTATACAAAATCCTCTCTTTCATACTATAAAATCTTCCCAAAAATTTTATTGTATTTTATGGAAAAAACATCTAAAAGGGTCCACATAACCATCAAATTTAGGCCTTGGTTGGCATGATTGTTCATTTTCCCTTGATGTCAACATGTTTTCCCTATTTTTGGTGTAACTATTCCTTTCCCCTAGTGTCATGTTTTCCTTGTTGGTTTGCAACTCTTCATTCTTTCTTAGATGTGATTATTTACCTTTCATTGGTGGATGGTGTTCCTCTTCTAATGATTTTCTTCTCCTTAGGCATTTGTTTCATCTTCCTAGATGATCATTTTTGTTAGAAATTTCATTTCCCTTCCCTAGAGCCACATTTTTTCTCCTTGTGCAAAATTGGTTTTTCCCTTTAACTATGACTATTTACCATTACCAATAAATGACAATTTAGGACATCAATCATTCATGTTTCCTAGGTGATACAAATTTTAAGGGGTAGAGAAAAATGCGAAGTGTTGGAGGAAAGAGAATCCAACCCAATTTATATAATGGGAAGCTATTATGTTAAAGGTTGGTTGGCTAGTACAGTGTTAGTTGAATTTTAAGTGGCTAGTTGATAGAGATTTTGCTAAAGACAAGTAGGTTGATTAGTTAGGAAATACTAGTTATTCATGAATATGATAAAGGAGGGGAGAAGCATGTTTCTTCTAGTCTAGAAAAGAAACTTCTATCAATCCTCTAATTAAGTGACTATTATTATCTCATTGGGTAGTGGTAACAACTAAATTTTAGTAGGGAGAATATTGAGCTAGCGGGGCTAATGCAAGTGTATGTAAGATCCCATGAGGTAATGTAAGCACTTGTTTTACTATGGATTATAAGGATTTTTGTTTTCTATTCTTATATTTTTATTCCCACTTAATGGTTTCTCTAGAGTTAAGCTTATTTTTGTAATTATGTGTCTGATTGTAAGGTTGTTTATTTCCACATGATTTTCTCTCTATGTTTGTCCTCTATTTTCAAATGTCATGGTGATTAAAATCCATTATAGGTAGTGTTGGTATTTTTTGAGTCACAATTTCATTTCTAAACAAACCTCTTTGTTTGGGATAATGAAATAAATTAGTGGATGATTGAGGCACTTTCATTGATAGGATCTAGTTTGATTGATATTGTGTGTCCCTGCCCTTTTTATAGTTAATGATAGGGAATCATGGAATAATTATAATCATAGAAATTTTATTGTCCCTTTTCCCCAAGCTAGGTATTGCACTAAAATCTACAAGAATTCCTATCTCAATTGGTCACAAAGACAAGAAAATCCAATTTAAGTAGATGTTACCAAAAAACATTAAGTCCTAGGGACTAGGAAAATACTCTTAAGGTATTGTGAGGTATAGAGAAATTGAAATCCAATATTTGGTTGGGGTACATAACATGGGTAAAAGTGGTATGGAGGAAGGAATGAGTTTGAAGAGAATCTCAATAATTCAATATTACTAATGGTTGGAGTGTGATACAAATTCCCCAATTTTTAAATCAGTTGTGGAGAGAGAAGCATGCTTAGTGGTGTTATTTTGGATTATAAATTATGGGGAAATATATGAGCATAACATGTCATGGAAAAAACCCTAAGTAGTCTTGGTTACAAAAGATACCTTCATTATGTTGGTGTTTCCAACTAATTGTCTAGGTTTTCCTAAAGATTGGCCAGTTCTTATACTCAGAAGCCCTAGGTTAGTGGCCGATGAACAAGAGATAGGTTTTATAATTTTCTCATTTTATCTTTAGGCTCTATAGAACCAAGGTGGGTTCCCCTATAACAACATATAAACAAGTATACAATAATTTGCAATGATTCCTTTGATAACATATTCCTTGTACTAAATTTGTAAAATGTATACCTAATGGGCTAAATCATCTTCAAGACCCACTATATAATGTGTAATACAATGTAGTGTGGATTTGAACATAATGAAAAGTACAATAAAGTAAAGTGTGTTTAGATTTTATATCTGATTCTGTCTCAGGCTTAAACTTTATGAATTAGTTTGACCAATGTCTTATCCACAACAGAGTCTAGAAATGAAGCAAACTCATACAACAGACTAACTTTTGACTTATGATAACCTTACTGCCTAAAAATAAGAAACCAAAAAATGAATAATACTATCGAACTACTTCAAATCCATATTGTAACCACAAAATCTCTAATAAATGAACTGAAAGCAAATTTATTCTATTCCTTGAAGAAAAACTAACAATTCAAGCATCCATAACACAAAACATGATATGAGAACCAAAGATAATCCTCGATTATATTGATAAAAAAGGATAATGTGTACAATAGTGGAGAGAATGGTAGATTGATATTCAAACTTGATACAATACAATGGGTATTTAAGTCATTTGTTATTATTTCAAAGCAAAATTAGACAATTTCCTCTTTGAGTTTCGAAGGAGTTATCTATACAACCTTAAACCTATACACAGATTTACAAAGTCTAAGAATCAGAACCCCTTGAATGAGGCTCGATATTCCCTTTTATAGACACAAGGGAAGCAACAAGCAAAAATCCTCACTCAATCTCCTAGTCACTAAAAGACAAAAGTCTAAGTGGTGATAATATTTACAAGGGACAAAAAGTTATTTTAAAAGTTGTTAGTCACCTAAAAATAGTTGGAGAGATTTGCAGCATTGAAGTCCGTATATGACAGATGATCCTCAAAATTAACTTCCACATATGATAGGACACTTTTGAAATTCTTTCTCTGGCTGACCCATGCAACAGTTATACTTGGTTGTTGGAAGCCGATTGAAATGCAACTCAAGTTACAATATCCTATTCTTCCATGTCTTCCACATATCCTGTAAGAGTCCATCCTTGGTAGAAAAAAGTTGTTGACTCTCTTCAGATGTAACTTGTAATGATCTACAATAAAAATGTGCACTAGGTCTAGTAAACCTAATAAATTGTATTCTATTTTAGTGAGTGCATCAATGCTTAAATTTAGTTGGTCGGCATCTACTTATCCCTCCTTGTTTATTTTACTATACATATTTGTAAACTTTGACTTCCACTGTGTAAGGAAAGCAAGATGCAAAAACACCTTCCAAATGCCAATCTTACAAGAGAAATAATGTAGATGGTACTTTTAATTTTCAATTACAATTACAATTCATTTAAGAAACACATACACAGGAAGAAATAGATAAACAATTTAACACACACACAAAATTGAACACCATATTTTGTGGGAAAACCCTTACGGGAGAAAAACCCACACACAAAGTAAAGTCACTTTGTATTACAGTAAATAATGTTTACATACAAAGTTTAAGACTTCACTCTCAAATGTTAATTCACAACAACAAACATTTCCCAGATCAACCTCATACATAGATTTGCAATACAGATTCATTCTCTCACATTGTTACAATGCTTGTAAGCATAGAATGTAGAACATTAACCAATTGATCGAACTCTACACCATACTTCAGAGTGACTCAACATATGCAATATACAATCATGGTCATTTTAGTTTATGAACACCAGCTATTACAAGAACATAATTGCTATAGCCGCGTCAAACTCATTTTGAAATCATCATTTAAATTGTCAATAAATTATGGCCAATTATTGGTTTCCAACTTGGTATCAATTGGGTCTTTCCTAGGTACTCTTCACACGTTATCAAATTAACCATCGTACCACTTAACAACTTGGAATTGGTTGGGTCCACCACGACACACGTCCAAAGCCCGCACACCCCGCGGGAGTCACTCATGACCCACCAAAAGAGGTGTGGGGCTAGCGGGCACCATTAGATTATTTCAATCGTGACTGCTGATTAATATATATCACATCACATTATTATGGTCCCCACTGCCATCGTGACATCCAAATCACCACCACTGGCCCAGCCTATATGAAGTCACTATGTCACCAAAAATCCTAACTTCATAACCTCTATCAGAGGTTAGGAATTTCTCAAAACCCATGACAAGGCAATAATAAAGAAAGCCTCAACATCACTAAGTTAGGAGGTTGTGAAAATTTAGAACCCCATGACTTCGTTCTATCAGAAAGTTATGAATTCCCAAAACTCTGCGACATGAGTTCCAAAGTTATGATTTTCAATGATCCCACGACAACCTAGGAAATAAAATTCCAAGTTCAAATTTTCCAAGCCAGCAAGTTGAGGCACATTTTCCAACACACTCCACATATGTCATAACCTCACACTCAACCAAAATTGGAGGCATGTAGAACTCTTCAAATCCCTCAAAAGTGTTTAGCTCTTTCTTCATTAGGTCCATGTACCTAACATGATGACATACTATGTCATCCAATAAATTTGACTTGTTCAAAATGTCATACACCAAATTGCCATCAAAATTTCAGTTGTTGGAAAGAAGCTTCAGCACCTCAATTCCATTGAACCAATTGATTTGCAAGCATCTCAACCTCATCCATATTTGATTGTGGTTAGAGAATTCATCATTCAAAATGGTGTAGCTACCCCAAACTGTATTTACCTGAGAGAGAATATTTGAAAACCTATACCCCGAAATGTGGTCAACCATGTCAGAAACCTTCTTCACTACTCCTTCCTTTGTTGCTTTGGCTTATTTTGTACTTTGTTTTAGCTTCTCTCTTAGTTCCTTAATTTCAATAGTCAAATTTCTATATCTTATGAGGCTTGTGCCTCATTTATTTATTAGGGAGGGGGTAAAAGCCCCTGCACTATGTTGAGTGTCTTGTAGACTCGGGTTTAAGGCATTTGCCTTATCAAGGTCTCCTTCCAGCTTCTTAACAATAGCCTATGTGAAGAGGGTTGCATTTACTGTTAAGGAGGTTGCATGTGTTGCACTTGTGTCCCCCACTCTTCTAATAATGAAATTTATTGTTAGCTCATTGAGGTCACTTATTACCTATGGCTTGTTGGTCTCTAGGAAAATTGACCAAATAGCCAGGGTCTCAAGCCTTGGGTGGAATCCTGAACCAAAATACAAGGCATTGGCCTACTCTTCTAAATTCAAAATTAGATTCTCACCCTCATGCCTCTAGATGGCACCAAATGCAATAGTTGAGGAGATGTGTCCCATCTTGGAAACAACAAGAACACTGTCTTTTTCACCAATTCTCTACCCCTAAATTAGGAGTCATGGCATCCATCTCCTCCTTGACTTTCTTCCAAAAAATTCATATGATGTTATTCTTTTCACTCTTAGAGAGGGTTCTATCTAAGATGGTTATTTGTATTTCCTCCCCCTTATTTTTAAGGACAAATTCCTTAAACTCCTGTGTATTGATGAATTGTCATCTTATAAAAATTCTTCATAGGCCTTGGCTTTGACATCATCCACTACCTTCCCCCCAGTCTCAAAATTGATGACTAATCTATCACCTGTGGGTCTCTCTATAAGAATTATGGGAGGGGAGCATCTATTGTACAATGGGAGCATCACCATCCATCTCCCCAGGATCAATGGGGTAATCCACTAGAGGTCCATCCATTGGATTTATCTATTGCAGATAATTAATTGGTTGTGGAATTTGTGGTACATCTACTTTAGAGAAAGAAGAAGCACCTGATGTTCTTGGAGTAGTTTGTGAAACATTTTCCAACAACTAGTTGGTATTATCCAACATAGTCATTATCCTGACTATGGGGTCCCCGATGTGCAGAAATGACCCCTAGAAAGAAGGATTTTCCTTCTTTCTCTTGTTCTCAACAATTTGTATTTTGACTCATAGGGCCCTTCTATATGATGCTTGGCTCTCTAAAGAGAAATTTTGATCAGGTCTTCAATGTTCTCTGGCTCATGGTGGTAGGCAAACAACCTATAGCCAGTCCTTTGCTTGTGGATTAAACCTTCAGGATCAAAATTCCTGATCTTGTCAACCTTCATCCTATATGGGAGAAATCTCTCATAGGTTAGATCCATGCCTTCTCTTGACAAGGCTATGAAATAAGAGAATACCATTGTTCTAGGGAGGAGGTAATTCTTTTTATTATTTCTGAAATGAGTCTTCTTAGACTCATTCAATTGCCACATTAGTTCCAAGAATGCAATCCTATTAGGCACATCCTTGGGTAGCACATGAGGTTCTTTTGAAGTCCCATACACTCTGATGACAATTGCATTTAAAAAGAAGAACTAATCACCCCAATTGTGGTCAATTCCTTTCTCAGGGGTGAGGTCCTTTGGCCTCAAAAATATTCTCACCTCTTTTGATAATCCCCAATCTATGGGGAGACCAAGTCCCTTCCTCAGAGGCTTAAAAAAACAATCCTCAAAGGTAGAATAGTTGGACTTGTTGCAGCCCTTGTCTCAAATATAGGTCCATTCCTGGATCAACAGTATCCTATTTTACTCTCCCATTGACCTGACTTGTAGCTGTGGAGGCCATACTTGCACTCCACTTTACAAAATTAGATGTAGGAGGAGAGAGTTATTCCTGAAATGCATAACCCCACTAGGGTCTTTCCTGATGGATAAGAGGGACTTATGTAGTTGCTCTGCAACATATCCTACAAAGTCATAAGTTTTATTTACATCCTTGCTTTGGATTTCCAGTGCCAACACCATCAAATTAACAAGTATTTGAACCTTGTTGTCCATTCCTAAAACTTGAAGTAGGGAGAAGTATGTCTTTTGGAAGTAATCCTCAAAAATATCATAAGTGAAGGGTTCAAGGTCACCCTTGTCAAATATATGCAACTCTCTTCTTGGCCTTCTAGGCATGAAACATGGTAGCCACCTTACTTTGTAACTATCCCTATTTTTCTCATACTCCCTATTAAGGGCACCCAAATAATTTGGTAGTTGTGCATTGGGATTCTAGTCAAAATCCTTGTAAATGTGGTCTTTATCCAATGACAACAAACTCTGTTCACCCACTATGAATAATGACCTTGTATCTGGGTTATAAGACCTGACAATAGCCTTAATCAATTCTACTTTAACAAACACATTGAAACCACCATTTTTCCCAAACCCAAGTTCCAAATGTTGCTAATTGGCCTATCTTTCTATAGGCATGCTTGAAAAGTGCATACCCCTCACATGTGAGAATGGGGTCTTTGTAGCCTCCATTCCTATTGAAAATTTTATCTGCTAAAACCCTCAACCCTAGGCCAATCTTTGGTCTCTTGAATGAACTAGGGAGCTATGCATTTACCTCCTCATCAAATGTTCTTTTTCAATCCCTTGAAGTTCCAACCATCTTGAATGTAGGGTTTTTATGAACAGAAAACTTAAGGATCTACACAATTTCTTTGTTGACATTGAAAACCCAAATTTTTATAGAAGAAAACCGTCATTTGCTCTAGAAATTCACAACACTCCATTTAATCACTTCAACAATTGTAATTTGAATGAAATTGAGAAAAGTATTTTATCCTATCCTTCATGAATTCGGTAGGTAGTGATCCCATCTGCCATTAATTTTTTCATGCTTGAACACACGACCAATGGTAGATGTTTGTCAAGTTTGAATGTGGGTCATTGATCTCAAGATCGACACTAATTGCACAAATTTGAATTTGCCTCCACAAAGTGACATTTTCCTTTTTTTATCATGTGGACAGGTGTCACCATTTCATAGACTCACGAAGGGATAATAAGAAAAAAATAGAGCTTCCTTGATAGTGAAACTCTTTGTGAAGTGTTGTGATCATGACACTTGTCATAATCTCACAATTTTGCAAGGGTGGAAAGTTGGACCCACCAAGGCTTTGTGAAGGCTTTAGCTTTTGCGATAGGAATTTGCACATGCTTGAATATGTGTCACCATTTTGCTACTTCACAAGGATGAAGGTGTTAGAGAGGTAGGCCTCTGTGAAGCAAAGAACCTCCTTTAAATGCACATGCTTAAATCAACAACTTAAATTTACTAGGAAAGAAGGGGACCAACCATGAACAAGGCAATAAGGCTCAATGACTTAAGGTTAAACATTAACAAATAAACATTAGCCTGCTGAAAAATTTGGATATGTTTCACCTTCTTGGGAGTTCACAAGGCTAAAAAAAGACAAAACCAAAGCCTCTACGAACTAAAGAGATAATGCAATATGTTGACACATGTCCAGGGCACCCAGGGAAAAAAAGATTTAGGAAGGAAAATAAATATTTCAATAAATTCATGTGGACCAACTTTCTAATGCACAAGGGGACACAAGAACATATGACAATGAAACCCTCAAGTTGTAACTTAAGTGATCGGGTGAAAAAGTTTAGCATTCTAGCGATGAAATAGAAGAATTCTATGGTTTTGACATAGGAGGGTTTTAGAAAGCCCTAACTTGTAAATTTCATATCCTAACACAATACAATTGAGGGATTTCAAAATTTCAAAAATACCAGAGCAACACTATGACCATGAAATTTTACAAGCACCACTAGATTACAACATATCAAGATTTACAATTTGAAAGGAAGACAAGTACATATAAATACTTTCTATACTATTATTAAGGGAGAGTGTTGTATAATTTCATATCTTTAGAATTTTAGAAAGAAGCACATATATCATACTACAATGTAGGTGTATGTGGGGAAAACCCTTTGGGGAAAAAACATACTAATGTATTATTCAATCATTTTAACATAGTTATAATACATTTGTAGATAAAGTCTTTATAGGATATCACCAACTAGAGATCTAGAGTAATTTTGATACCATAATAGTACCTACAAACTCACTATTTATACCTCCATCTCAAGCACCCTATAAATATAAGGAACACATGAAACCATAAAATTGTAACTACAAAACTATGAGCTAAAGCCACCCAATAAAGTGCCACCCAAATATGTAGTTAGAAAATCAACACCCAAATCACAAGATGAGTTCATAGGCTAAAAATAGCACATTCCTTTCACCTATCATAAGTGCATCCTAATCAATTCACCAAACTGAGTGTTCCATTTTGGATTAATTATATTCATTAAAAAATGCCTTATTATGTTTCATAACACATGTCATACAATGGTCAACAAGTATAACTCCCTCTTACAACTCTTTTCTATTTCCTATATGTTTTATGTTTCCAATGCAAGAGGCCCAAATTTTGAAGGCCATTGAAAATTATTTTTATAAATTGTAGATCTTGAAAATATATACATAATAGGAATCCCTAAAAGATATGCCAAAGAACTTGGAAGTTTTATTTTTCAAAAAAATAAAGTCTGTAACCAAAAATTGAGTTTTAATTTTTCATAGTCTAAAATTGTTTATATAATTAACGTTAGGAGAAAGGTGAGACACATTTTATAGTTCATTCTCCCACTTTTTGAACACCTTACAAGAGAAAATGGAGTACCAAAACTTATGAACTAATTTCTAAGGGTTGATAAGCCCATAGACTCATAACACCACCTAAAATTTTTTTGCTCATTGGATTTTTAAAGCATCTATAATGTTTTATAAAGTTTCAAATTTCTCTAGAATCACCCACCCTCCCATCCTCTACTATTTCTCTAAAAATTTGGTACTATACATGAATATACTTCATCCTCACATAAAAAGGTTGAGTTATTTGCTAAACAAATGACACTCTGACTATCACATCAAACTATAATAGCTCCTAGACTCAACCCCACATCTGAACTTAATTGAGTAATCTGGATGGCTTCCTTACAATCATAAATACTTTCCATGTACTTTGATTCTATTGTGGAAAAATGATCATATCCCATCACTTGCTCATCTAATTGATAGCACCACTAAACATAATGGAAACATATCCTTTGGTGGATCTCTAATTGTCAACATCCCTAGCCCAATCTAAATCCACAAATCCATGAATAGTCAATGACTTTTATAATCCCCCATACAATTACCATGATAAAAATATCTCACTCATAGGAACCCCACAAATATATAAATAACCTCTTTACTACATCCTAATATACTCATCCAAGACTAGCCATGAAATGACTAAGGAGTCTCAGTACTTTGGAAATGTATGGTCTTGTGTAGAACATAGTATACATTAAACTCCCAACAACACTACCATAAGGTACTTTGTCCATATACTTCATCTCACTAGGAGAATTCAAATGCTAATCAACCAATAAATTAGTTCCCACCAAATTAGGAGCACAAAAAAGTATAAAATTTGAAATGTTGATCTCTCATAGACTAAGTTCACATACTCTTAGACCAACCAAATCTTTATGTTAGCTCTATCTCTTCTAATATTCATCTAGGTATGATGAACCTAACTACCCTTAAGTCCATCTCAATATATGTTGAAAGATAAGACCAATTAAAAAATCGCATTCTTTATGTAACCAAAAAATTAGCATTTCATCATATAAATAAATAATGAGTGATCACTATCCATCTTATAATAGATTCAATTATTCAATTTTGACCTTTAGAAATTATAGTTCCAACATAAATGTATCAAAAAATTTGTATCGCATCCTATGATGAGATTATTTAAGACCGTAAAAATATCTCTTCAACTTAAAAACCAAATTTTCTTGAACTTTTTCAATGTAGTGCTCTAGCTACAACATAATTTTTTCTCTCCAAATCACCTTGAAGGATATTTGTCTTCACATCCATCTTCCTAACCTCAAGATCAATTGATGTTGCTACAAATGATAAAAAAATAATGGATGCCGTCTTATAAACTAGGGAGAAAATATCACTATAATCAATTCCATCAACCTAGGAATATACCATCACAACCAATCTTGACTTATACTTGTCAACTTTGTCATCTAAACTAATTTTCCTTTTGAACATCTATTTGCATCCAACAATTTGTGTCCATCATGTAAGGGTACCATATCCCATGTGTCATTTCTTTATGTAGAAATCTCCTCATTTGTGTCTACTTTCCAAGATTATACACCATTCATACCCATAGGATCATTTATAATCCTAGGCTCATAAGTGTTAATAATCAAAGTAAAAATACATTTCCAATCAAAAGGAGTATAGCTATCTAGTTGTTATATTTTCCCAATGGATCTCCTCAATAACTAAGGTGGAGGTTCTACCTCCTCTTAATAACTCTCTAAACTATTTGAGATTTCCTCCTCTTTAGGTTGTTCATGGGATTCTAGCTTAAATTTATCGATCTTTGAGTGTAGTTGAACTACATCATTCTTTTCATATTTTTTTGCTACAATATAGTGGAGGAAGGATTAAATTCTCTAATGATAAAACTTTTAATATACAAATTTCTCTTGTTCATATGATCATAAATATTATACCATTTTAATGTCATCGAATGAGGATATATTTTACATCCTTATTCTCCAATTTTGATCTCTTCTCCTTAGGAACATGAGAATATACATCACAACCAAAAACTCTAAGAGGTATCAATGAATTATTTTTACCCAACCACACCTCCATAGGTGTCTTATGAACATGATTCGATGTAGGAGACCTATTTACTAGGTAACAAGTCATAGCAATTGGTTCTACCCAAAAAAAATGTTCCAGATTGACCCCATTAAGCATACTCCTTGCCCTCTCCTCCAACATCATATGCATTATTTTTTTAACTCCATATTTAGAAGGGGTGTACAAAATATGTCTTTCTATTCCAATTTAAGCATTTCATTTTTTCATCATTGTCTCCATTTAAAGATTCCTTATAATGTGTGGTGTGGTCACCAAATCTAACTCCCTCTTACAAATCTTTTCTATGTCTTACTTGTGTTTGCATTTCCAATGCAAGAGGATTGACTTCTAAAGGCCATAGTTTTTTATTTAGGAGGCCATTAGGGATCATTTAAAAAAATAGAGCTAAAAAATATTTATGCAACAAACATCCCTAGAAGTTATGCCAAATAGCCTAGAATTTTATTTTTCCCAAAATAGTTTATAGTCCAAAAATTAAGTTTTAATACATTTCATTGTCCAAAAAATGGATCATTTATATACTTAACATTAGGAACAAGGCTGAGACACCTTTCCTCTCACAATTGTGAGTCATATGTTCATGTGCCTAATAGAATAAACACAAATTTTATTTTGAAGTAGATAAGTGTATCTTCATCAATTATAGTGATGGTGTGAAAGGATTAGAGATTCAAAATATTAAAAATAGAAAGATAATGTATGGTTAGGATACATGACCTTAAAAGAGATAATATATTCATCTATTCCTTGTTAACATTATTTAAGAATCAATTGGTGCAAGTGATGACAAAGATTAAGGAGACTACACTTGAGGCTAAACTACAAGTTCAACAAGGTCTTATTAGGATAGTTCAAAAATTTTAGACAAAGAAGAGGAACAACCTCATGAAGAAGTCCACTTAGTTCAAAGAAAAAGAATTCATAGGTTTAGCCCACCTAATTTTAGATTTATTTTCACTTTATCTATTAATGAGGATGAGATAAGAAAATTGAAGGAAAAAAAGAAATTCATAGACAATAAGTAATGTAAGATTACCATGGATGAGGAGATAGTTTTGTTGGAAAATAAAAATATGTAATGTCCCCGTTTTAGTTGACTTTGTTTGTTGAGGAGTAAGCATATTATTTTGACCCTCGTAGGCTGGAAAATGTGATGAGAGGGTCTTCCTTGGCAGTTATCCAGAGTTTCGGGACATTACTCCTCCAGTTGATTCAGGTTTGGGCCTTTGCAGAGGTTTCCAGAGTGATATTCAGGCACTTACTATTTATAGTAAGTTAGGCTATCAGGGGTTACTATTTTTGGCAGGGCACCTGGCTTAGCTAGTCTTCTCAGTTTCGACCTAGTTTGACAGTTTGTTGAGAAAACGAGGAATAATGGAGCATTTAATAATAATTAAAAGATTATTATTATGACTTTATATTATAAAGTCACTTTAAGTGAAATATTAAAGTTATTAATTTTTTAAATGGCTTATTATAAAGTATTTTATAACTTTATAATATAAGGGAGATATTATTATTAAATGAGTATTTATTACTCATTTAAAAAGGGACACCATTTATTAATTAATGAGCCTAAGTTGAAAAGGGTGAATTAAATAATATTAAATGCATTTTAAGTTGCTTTTTTGGAGGGTCAAACTTGTGAAGAGAGTATTTATTTCATCAAAGACAAGTTGAACTCATTATTGATGATCATTTGAATTTGTCTTTTATTCTCTCTGAGAGCATTGGGGTTTGTGAAACAAGGGTTTCTGCAAACATTGGATTTTGGAGAACGTTCCCTCTTCAAAATCAGACATACTGAGGTTGTGAAGTACCAGTTGAAGATTGTCAGTTGAGTGGCTTCACATAGGAGTCATTACAATGCATATTGTGAAGTTCTTATTTAGAGTTTGGATCAATTTATCTCTAGTAGTGAATCTTTATCATTGGCAATAGTTTATCCAGCATCTAGCACAAACTTCAAGGTGGTACAAATTTCTTCATTGCTGGTTTAGGCCATACTTTTGCAGCAGCAGGGTCATACTTTTCCTACAAGAAAAAATGCCTTGCCTTTTTGCTTGGGTTCTCCTCCAGTGGTGGCACCATAATGATCTGAAGGTTTTGCATCAATTTTTGTGAGGGAGATCTCTGTTTCCTGTGCTAGCCATACCATTCTTTCATGATTCAGGTGGCTGCAATAAATACCATGTTCTTCATTAAATATTATTGCCTTTTTTATTGCATGTTTGGATTTCGCCTTTGTAAGCATTCAACAAGATCAATAAATCATTCGCCTTCAGAGCAGGAGTTATTTTCCTTCAGATTTTGTCTTCAAGTATTTAATTTATATTTTTCTAGTATTTATTCCCAAAATTGTGCCATTTCATTATTCTGAAAAAACCTCAAAAAAATACAAAATACAACAAAATAAACAAAACATTGCATTATCGTCAGAAGTCAGGGTTGAGAGACACCTGGTCTCTTACAGTGGTATCAAAGCATAGTTTTCCTACCATCCTATGCTTTTTTAGATAAATTGTGCTTTTTCGATGCTTTTTCATGTGCAGAGACATTATATTCTATACCAAGGGTAGAGGAACAGGCAAAGTAGAGGATTGGACAGGTCCACCTATTCCAAAAGGTGAGACGGTATCAGGGGTTCTAGGTATACACAAATCCATTTCTAGCAGTAGTGAGAACAATGTCACTACATTGATGGCAGATCGAGAGGTTTCGACAGAGACTCATAGGGATCCAGGGAAAAAGCATGTCGAAGGTGAGATTTTTGATGACGAGTTCAGACAAAGGCATGATAACATGATGGACATGATGTCTCAGCTTATGGGCACAATGAGACAACATTCACCACAACAACATGTCTTCTAGCTAGGGCAATCTAGCAGGACTACAGGTGCGGAGCAGCCACAGGTGTCAGTACCACAATAGGCATCTTTCAGTGTTCTTGAGCATAGGCCTAGACAACCTACTTTCCTTGCCAGAGAGGTCCCTTCAGTTTAGCAGGTAGAGCTACTGGTCCCATAATCGAAGTTTCAGACGCCCTAGGGTACATCAGTGGCTAATGTGACTAGATACTTTGTAGAGTATTCGACATTGGCTCCTGAGATCAAGCAGTCTTTGTCATTTCACAAGTTTATGGATGTGCATAGACCCAAAGGTGGAGGTAGATTTGAGCGTAGAGCTCCCCAATACCAACAAGCACCACCACAGGTGAACTGAGATCTTTAGTATGTAGTGAGCAAGATCATCTTGCCCTATTTTGATGGCTCAGATAAAAGCTCAGCAAGGTTTTGGGTTCAAAAGTTAGACAATTATTTATCTCTGAGACCCATGCAAGAGGACGAGGCCATTAAGTTTGCTACACTGCATCTTGATGGGTTGGCACATGACTGGTGGCATCAAGGCATGTATACACTGGGTCATCACACTGTTACCACTTATCAAGAGTTCACGAGCAGGCTCATAGAGCATTTTGAAAAAAAAGATCCAAAACTTTACTTCAGGGAGCTAGCTCAGCTTAGGCAGACAAGCAGTTTGGATACCTACATCAGTGAATTCCAGAAGATAGCAGTTATGGTGACAGGTATTTCGGAAAGGAGACTTGTTATCTTGTTTATTGAGGGGTTATATGAGCCTATGAGAGGTTGGGTCAAAGCATTTGATCCCCCTACTCTTCAAGAGGCGATGCAAAAGGCAGGAGTATGGAGCTTGTTGCTCCGAAGAAATAATTTCAGCCTAAAACAAACACCTTGCCTATTGAGGAGAGTCATACACCAATTGTAGAACAAAAAAAGAAAACAACAACGAGAATTGATGATGCAACTCATGATGAATTGAGAAGGAAAAAACTATGTTACTGGTGCAAGGAACCCTACAACAAGGAGCATGATTGTCCTTTGAGACCAAAGGGCAGAGCCAGCCATGCCATGTGGTTTTACTATGAAGATGTTGAGTTTGAGGATTCAGACCAGTACGCTGTTTCAGAACATGTGAAGGTCGAGAATGCCTCTATGGAGTTTGGGCCTAATGCCAACTTGTCCCTGTTGGTATTATCTGCTAGTGTACGAGATGATTCATTCAGGTTCAGGGGATTAGTGGATGGACAACGATGTATTGCTATGCTTGACACCAGAGCCACACATAATTTTATTGATGAGAGCTTTGTCAGCAGATGTAGACTCCAGATGGAGGACTTCACTGGATTCAGAGTTTGAGTAGCAGATGGATATACCCTCACTTGCACTCGACGAATTTGTAATCTCACCCTCATGCTGAATGATTATGAATTGCAGGCAGATTTTTATGTGGTCAACTTAGGTGGGATGGATTTAGTGTTGGGTATGAGATGGCTTCAGGACATTAGTGTGTTCACCCTCAACTTGCCTAAAATGGAGATGATATTTGAGATACAGGGCAAGAAATATGTGTTGAGGGGGATTACAGATGGGAGCCTATGCTCTATCTCTCTCGTTAGTGGGACGAGTGAGAAGGTAGAGAAGGATTTTGTATAGATTGGGTATGGTTTTGGATCCTACTCTCTTGACCCTAGTATGGAGATGAGTGATGATAGTGTTTGGGATCCTACTTGTGCACTGGGATTTTAGACTCAACTTTTAGAGGAGTTTCACAGTGTGTACATGGTGCAAAGTGCATATGGTTTCATGTTTGACCCGCACGTACATGATTTGTTTTAGGTGCACAGTTCTGGTATGCACATACTTGATATGTTGGATGATAGTATATCTCGTGCAGTTTTAGGGAGAAAGTGTTGCTTACAGTTTGAATTGCTTCCTCCTGAGTTTCTTGATCCTATGACAGACAACACTAAGGTTGACAGGGGATGGCATTCCATTCTAGTTGATCAATTGTGGGAGTTACTGGAGACAGTTTTGGCTATCAGGGACTTTAACCGGCACTACCCTTGGGATCCAGGTGGTGTGGTGCATTTTTATTTGCAGAGATTGCTTGGGGACAAGCAATTTTAGGGAGGGTGGGTTGTAATGTCCCTGTTTTAGCTGACTTTGTTTGTTGAGGGGTGAGCCTATTATTTTGACCCCCATAGGCTGGAAAATGTGATGAGAGGGTCTTCCTTGTCAGTTATCCATAGTTTCAGGACATTACTCCTCTAGTTGATTTAGGTTTGGGCTTTTGCAGAGGTTTCCAGAGTGATATTCAGGCACTTACTATTTATAGTAAGTCAGGCTGATAGGGGTTACTATTTTTGGTAGGGCACCTAGCTCAGCTAGTCTTCTTAGTTTCGATCCACTTTGACGGTTTGTTGAGCAAATGAGGAATAATGGAGCATTTAATAATAATTAAAAGATTATTATTATGACTTTATATTATAAAGTCACTTTAAGTGAAATATTAAAGTTATTAATTTTTTAAATGGCTTATTATAAAGTATTTTATAACTTTATAATATAAGGGAGATATTATTATTAAATGAGTATTTATTACTCATTTAAAAAGGGACGTCATTTATTAATTAATGAGCCTAAGTTGAAAAGGGTGAATTAAATAATATTAAATGCATTTTAAGTTGCTTTTTTGGAGGGTCGAACTTGTGAAGAGAGTATTTATTTCACCAAAGACAAATCAAACCAATTATTGATGATCATTTGAATTTGACTTTTATTCTCTCTGAGAGCATTGGGGCTTGTGAAACAAGGGTTTCTGCAAACATTGGATTTTGGAGAACGTTCCCTCTTTAGAATCAGACATACTGAGGCTGTGAAATACCAGTTGAAGATTGTCAGTTGAGTGGCTTCACACAAGAGTCATTACAGTGCATATTGTGAAGTTCTTATTCAGAGTTTGGATTGATTTATCTCTAGTAGTGAATCTTTATCATTAGCAATGGTTTATCCAGCATTTGGCACAAACTTCAAGGTGGTACAGATTTCTTCATTGCTGGTTCAGGCCATACTTTTGCAGTAGTAGGGTCATACTTTTCCTACAGGAAAAAATGCCTTGCCTTTTTGCTTGGGTTCTCCTCTAGTGGTGGCGCCATAATGATCTGAAGGTTTTGCATCAATTTCTATGAGGGAGATCTCTGTTTCCTATGCTAGTCGTACCATTCTTTCATGATTTAGGTGGCTGCAATAAATACCAGGTTCTTCATTAAATATTATTGCCTTTTTGATTGCATGTTTGGATTTTTCCTTTGTAAGAATTCAACAAGATCAATAAATCATTCGCCTTCAGAGTAGTAGTTATTTTCCTTCATATTTTTTCTTCAAGTATTTAATTTATATTTTTCTAGTATTTATTCCCAAAATCGCACCATTTCATTATTCTATAAAAACCTCAAAAAAATCACAAAATACAACAAAACAAACAAAACATTGCATTATCGTCAGAAGTCAGGGTTGAGAGACACCTAGTCTCTTACAAAATACATGGAGCTTGGTGAAGATTCATTAGTATAGAGAAATTGTGGGCTACAAGAAGAGTTTCAAGTTCAAATTTAATTTAGATGATAAAGTTGTAAAGTACAAAGTAAGGTTAGTGGCTAAGGGTTATTCCTAGATAGAAGGAAATGACTTTAGTGATATATTATTTCCTATTGTGAAATTTGCATCCATCATATTCTTATTATCTATTATTTTTGTGGTTGACCTTCAAGTAAAATAGATGGATGTGAAGCCAAATTTTATGTATGGGGACTTGGAGAAGGATATATACTTGATATACATGAAGCACTTTGAAGTGAAGTATGAGAAAGGTTTGGTTTACAAGCTAAAAAAGTCTTTTTATCATCTTAAATGGTTCCCCGAGGTGTGGTATCATAAGTTTGACACTTATGAATTGAATTTGGGATATGTTAGAGCTAAGTTAGGTCACTAAAATTACTTTAAAATAATTTTACTATTATCTTTTTATATGTTGGTAACATGTTGTTCATCAATAACAATAAGAGTATGATCAAGACTATGAAATATTTTTTAACATAGTTCAGTATGGACTTAGGGGAAATTAAGTTCATCTTAGGGATGAAAAGTAATAGAGATAGAGTGAATAGAAAAAAATGGACTAACTAGAGGAAGTATGCTAACTCTAATATGTAGTGGTTGAATATTAGCATTGCAAACCAATGAGTGTTCCCATTCCCACAGAAAACCATATTTATATTGACTAATTCCATTTGACACTAGGTGATATGGAGAAAATGAGCCACATCCCATTTACGAATGCAACTGGTAGTTACATGTATGTTATTTTCTATACCATACCAAACATTTCCCAAGTAGAGGGAGTTCTAACCAAGTATATGTCCAATTTGAGCAAGGAGCATTGGACTATAGAAAATATGGTTTTTATGTATCTTAGAGATACATCAATATTTGATTTTCTAGTAGGGAGGATATAATTTGTATATTTTGATTAGGACTTTGAGTTGTGGATATCGAGAGGTCATAATGAGTATGTATTTACTCTTTTGGATTATGTGATTAGATGGATGAACAAATTATAGGATATGGTTTTTATTTTAACTATATAGGTAGAGTACATGGTAGCTACTTATGCTTATTAGGAGTAATCTTGTTTTGGAGATTATGTTTATACATTGAGTTGAATCAAAAGATAATGATGATTTAGTATGATGGTTATAATGCCATCAAATTGGAAAAAAACCATAACTTTTAAATGTCTAGACAAAGTACATTGATGTACAATATCATTTTGTTCGTGACATGTGGTGGAGGATTTAAGAGGGTTATACCAAATGAGTTGGATGAATTGATGAATTTTGTAGATTCTTTGATGAAGCCCATGTGTACATATAAGTTTAAATGGTGCAAGATGACTATGATGCTTAACCCCTAACATTCACTTTATTATATTGATTACTCTTTATGATTCTTGTGATGCATACAAAAAGTGAGAGATTATTAGGAATATAGGATTGTGTGTTCTTGTACACCTTGTCCTAGGTCGAGATATAACTATTTAATATTTTTTAGTATTCTAAATAATATACCGTCATCAAAATAAGTGTCACACTTAGATGTACACTTGAAATTCCATATTTAGCACTTTTTGTCATGTGTTATTAGTCTCATGATGGTTGTAAGAAGTCATTAAATAGGTGGTTACCATATGGAATATTATTAGCATCTTTGATCGAATATTTATAGTGTGCATATGAGACAACATTGCATAACTAGTGTAAAATTATTGACTTGATCCATGAGCCATTATTGATAACATTGAGGGTTTGATCCAAGTCCTCTTGATCTAAGGGTTTGATCTAAATAAATTAGTAGAAATTCAAGGGTAATTAATATAGGTAAAATATACCCTTTAATTTCCTTCAATTGGTTTGGATCAAAACTTTAATACTGGTAATGAAAGCTTATGTATCATATAAATTTTTAAAACCAATTGGCTATTGATGACACTCAAAACACACAATCGAGCTACTAAGTCTTACACACTAGATTCTCTTAGTGTACAATGAGGTCTTTTAATTGGTTTATAGCTAGAAGTACCAAAATAATTGATTATATATAGGAATACCTCAAAGGGGATTTGATTGAGGGTAGTTCAATAAAAACATCTTTGATCAAACCCCATCTTTCTATTGTGTGCTATGTGGTGTCACAAGTGTGTTGGCTATGTTCATTTGAACACCTAAGCAATTTTGAACATTTAGTTTGATTGTTTTTTTAGTTTGGTGCAAAAATGGGACTCATGTACTTTCATCCACATAGTATAAACATATAGTTGTGAAGGATCTCAAATTTTAATTAGGAACACCCTTAGCATTACAAATTTAAATTTGAGGTGCTACAAATCACTAGGTAAAGGTAAATAAAAACTCAAATGCAAGAAGTGTATTTTGTTATTCCATAAATTCATCATGATCTTTTCCATTAGGTACGACAACATATTTACGCTTCTTTCTATATATATTTTAATATGTGCATACAAGGAAGAAGTAGGGATGGCAGTAGTAGGAACATGAGAAAAAAGGGTTATGTATATATATATAGGGTGATAAGAAAGAGGATGATAAGGCATATGCATGGCCAAGTAGGAGTGAAATGTGGTATGGATTAAAACAAAAAAGACATTTAATGAGGTATGGAACTAGGGAATAGATTGAGGGATTTTAATAGTGGAGGTAGGAATAATGCTAGAAGGATGGGAAGGAGAGGTAACACTAGTGGTAAAAGTTAAAATAGTAGAAGAAACACTAGAGACATGGATAGTAATGGCACTAGTAGGGATAGCACATAAAGTAGGTGAGAGGGTAGTGTGATGGGATGAATAAGGAGTAAATGAATACAACTCAATATCGGAAGTGGTCATAATAATAGTCTCCAACATAGTGGGAAGAGGGTTGTAAGGAGGCATACAAAATTGATTAACAAAATTAGCAAGAAATTACAAGGATGCACCATTCAAAGAACTAGGAGTAACCTTAACACTAATGTAATGAATCACTTCTAAATTGAATGTATTTGTAAAAATCACATGACAATATTGAACCAAATGTGAAAGGCTATCCACCTTAACAAAAATAGAATTATTATTATTCTAAATTCCCATTATGATTGAAATCCTTAACCTTAGATTCAATAGTAGTTGTAAAAATAGTAGTACTCATGGGAATATTGTTAAAAAAACCTTTCTTCTCACTAGATTGGTCCATTTGAGGACTCAAACAAGGGTTTCTTCTTAAGGGAAAGTGATGATGTGAATAAGACCTTGGCATAGAAAATTTTAAAAAACCTAAAGGAAAAATGATATAAAAAGGATGTAAAATATAATAAAAAATCAAATAAGTAGCAAGAAATAATATTTGTAAACAAATAAAAAAAAGATACACTAGAGAAAAAATGAGGGTGACTAGGGTGGGATTAAAACAAGATCACACAATGAAGATAAAAAACCTAAAGGAGATATAACATTGAAGCACACAAGCAAAGGGGATACAAACCCTAACAATACTTGAAATATAAAATATGCACTTAGAAAATCAAATCTAAAAAACCCTAATAGAAGAAGGCTAAACCCTAAGGATTTACCCTAGGTCATGTAGGAAAGTTAGGTTTTTTTATAAAATGTAAGGGAAAGTACTACCTCACACTACAATTTACTTAGGGAAAATAATTAAATATAGAATTTAAGAGGCTAGGATTGAAATAAAATATATAAATTTAATTAAATGAAATTTAAATAAATCAAATATAATATAGTGGATTTTAGGGTTTGATCAAATGAACACCTCAAATTTTTTAAATGCTTGGTCTTTGCTATGGTTTATATATGAGCCTACATAACCAATACTCATGTGTGGTATTGATCTCCATGCTTGTGGAAGTTAATTGGTATGTGGAACTAAACTTAGGCCAAGGAAGTGTGTTGGTTGAAATTTGATAACTCAAATTTGCTCACCTTGCCTTGTTGCACCCATGTTTGAAGTGGGGTGATGTCTGTAAACATTGTTTCTAAACTTGTTAAGTGAGGGTCATGTTCTCCTTATTTAAGGCCTTAGGAAAACTACTTCAATGATGATGAAATAATACTGAAGACAATAAGCAAACATGTAGGGATGCTTAGGATGACGTATACTCTAATAATGCTATTATAGATGTATCATGAATGCTCTCTAATAATGCTTTCTCATAATCTTGATTATTATTTGACAATCTCAATATGAATGATAAATATCCTTAAATACAACAAAACACACAAATCCACATACATGTCACATGCTAGGTCAACTCACAATGGCTAGTGAAAAGGTTCACAAGATTAACATTTGAATTTTGATTTTTTAAATATTGAGATTTAATCTATGATTGAGAAAATAACTTGGCATTAATTTTACACTTACGAATTTGATCTAGGGTGGCAAATGGGAGATCTAGGAATCGAGATTGATTTTGGGGATGAGTAATGGTGGGGACAAGATATGATAAGGTCATGATCTAAACTTTAATGCAATAATATGCCAATTGTAGACTTGTTATTGTATAAATGAAACTTTAATTGAAGTGGGAACAAAATATAAGAGAAAAGGGCATGAGTACATAATTTTCACAATTACAATCATCCATTTTGAGATCATTGAAGAATATTTAGGGATTCTGAGAAAACATTATTAGGGAGCATTTATGATACATCCATATTATCATTATTAGAGAATACATTGACATATATCATATTATGCATCCTACTTATTTCCTTAATGTCTTCAATCGTAGTCCACCATCGTTGAATTAGTCTATCCAAGGGCTTGACTAAGGAGAGCATGATACATGTTTAGCAAGTTTCCAAATAGTGTTTGTAGACATCACTCCACTTCAAACACAACTACAATAAGGTGAGGTGAGCAAATTCCAATGATCAAACTTTTAGCAAGTTCACTTTTGCATGTCCAACTTCAATTTTACATGTCAATTCACTTTCATAGACATATAGATTAATTCTACAAACATAGATCTAAACCATAATAGAAACCAAACATAATATTAATTTTGAAATGTTTATATAACCCGACTTTAAAATTCAAACACATTATAAATCAATTTTTGCCCCAACTCGCCTTAAGTACCCAAGGTATGGGCTGCTGGGCCGCTGAGTCGTAGGGACACCCCTGCCGCATTAAAAAAAAAAATTGCAATTAATTAGCTCCCTAAATTGTAGGCTTTATTATTAATTAATTATTATTTATGATGATATCTTTGTGGTACTTGGGGAAATATGTGGAGTTCATGCACCTTGGTTTAAATGTCAACTTTAAGATCTGATGTTCCTTCTCAATTAAGCATATGTGCAGGCAGGGTATTTATTCTTTGTTTATAATGCAGAAACATAGCCTTGCAGCTTCCATATTCAATTGAGATCATACTCTGTAGCTTACTGTAATGGCCGAAAATGCATGCCGAATTTACGTAAATTGACGACATTTGTCTGTCACACGAAAGTAGTCAGAACAAATTAGTTGTAGACGACATTAAAGTTAACTAATTCGTAATCGCCATGCAACATTTCAGGCACTTCTAAGCTTTTTGTTCCTCGTTGTTGTCTTGCCGTTGTGCTGCAGCAAGAAAAATAATTTTCCGCTGTAGAATGTCTCCTCGTC
This sequence comes from Sequoia sempervirens, assembly GCA_007258455.2. Taxonomy (NCBI): domain Eukaryota; kingdom Viridiplantae; phylum Streptophyta; class Pinopsida; order Cupressales; family Cupressaceae; genus Sequoia; species Sequoia sempervirens. The sequence goes on from VDFB02066529.1 coordinate 102,564, forward strand.
ACTTGCTTGCACAGGTAATTAATGATTTCATATTTCTTGCTTGAGCTTGCTATGCTTGAATTGAAATTTAAACAACTTAATTCTAATATACCACTGCAAACATTGTGAATTAGCCTTAATTTCTACAAAATTTCTTTTGATTTTGCAAATAGTGCCATAATTGCCTTGTTTGGGCTTCTTGTGCTTTGGAATTGTCGCAATTACACATAACTTTGAATTCGTGACCTAATTGAGGAGATTGCAGATCAAAACGATGCTCAGAGAATTTATTTTGTGATTGAGTAGTAGGCAGCCAGCTTGAACGTTGTTCCGTCTCACTAGTAGCTCCCCAATACCTTCGATACACAGGGATGGCAGTAATCATCGATAAATGGTGTTCCCTTTCTGGTTTCCCACCCAACAAATAAAAGACAAAATCTTAACAGGAAGGAAATATTTAGTAAAAAGCTTCTGGTCTCAGTTTTCTTTAAAAGCTTTTAATAGCTATCTTGGACTGTGAAAAACTCATCTCTATTGTCAAATGGCCTTTGGCTTACTGGTGAGAATGCCTGGCTCACAAAGAGTTGACCAGGAATCATTTCTTGCTGAGTGCAAAGGCAGGGCACTGGAAAATATGTTTAAATTTCATGCAAAATTCAATTAGATTTTTCATGCAAAATTCAATTATACAACATATCAAGTGAGTTTGTAAAATGCTTGGGAAGTGTTTTCTATTAGATTTGATCACAAGGAGATTACAAAGTCACATCAACATGTGAAGACAATAATCTTTGGCATCTTTTTTCGGAGCGGAAGCCATATTGGAACGCTGCTGTTATTGACAAACTGATTGGTCTTGCACAACATCTTGGTTACATTGCACATCAAGGTGGTCGTTTTATGCAGCAGATTGGTTGTGTCGGACAACTCAATAGCTACCTCACATAATAGATTTGTCTTACACAACATAAGGCTTTTGTTTATCATCTTGCATAGCAAGTTTGTTAGCTCGGACAATTAGGCTGATGGCTTGCACAACATAAACAATATCTTTCACAACAAAACAAACTGCTATAATAGGATATTTATGTCTTGGACAACATTTCCGATTACTTATAAACTTTCAGAAGCACACAAAAGTGATTGTATAGAACAACTTAAGAAAACCAATTTCAGATTGATAAGTAGGAGGTATTTTTCCACAGGTATATTTCATGAAACATGGGTCAATGAGTTTGACTTGAAACTACACGGTTGAATCCTGATAGCAATATCACAATTTCAGATTATTAGTCCACTCTGTCTTGTTCAAGTTAAAAAGCAATCGATTCTTCCATTAATGTAGTTTTCACTTAATAGGTAAAATCGGTGAAAATGATTTTTCAAGGAGGTATTCATGATAAAAAAATATGCTTAGAGATTAAAAAAGATATATTATAGTATACATTTCTAGGGCTTATCAAACAATATTAATTTAAATGCATTTGAAACATGAATAAATAAAAAATGATAATCCCTACGCTGATTTTAAAAAAGAAGTTAAAAGTTAAAAAAACAACGTTTAAATCACATAAATATTGGTTTGAATGCATTAGAAACATGCCTGAAAATGCAAATGAAGAATTTAGGAATGAAAAATAATTTTGGAAATCCTTTGAGAAAAACAAGAAAAAGATTGCTTGGCACTTTAAAAATTGTAGAAATTCACTTCTTTAATCACCTTGTATTGCTCAAAGGAAGTTGCAAAAGTTGTGTAAGGAAAATGGGAGATCAAATGGGGTCTTAAAGGCCAAATCTCAGTATTATTAGGAAAATAAATCACTTGCAAATTTGACTCTCAAATACTCCTGAGTTTGGTGAGTACCTTGTGATGTTTTGAATTGAGTCATACAATATTGTGCATAAATGGACCCATTTCTGAAGAAGGAAAAGGGGAGTGCTGGACAAATCTAAAGAAATTTAGAAGATTGTTATGCCCTTAATCCTATAGTGTGCATATGGTAGTTGACTTGTGGTTACCTTAACTCTTAATTAAGTTATATGATCATTATTAGCTTTATTTAGGTAATTAAGTTGTCTTAGGTGTTTATATTTAGGTATCTAAGTCGCCATGGGTAGCAGCCATGGCATAATTAGGTGTGTATAGGAGCTAGTAGTTAGTTTATTATCATGATGTTGCAAATTGTGTTCTCATTGAAGATATTTGGATGTTTTCCCTCTTGAAGTGGCTTATTACTCTCAAGTTCTATCAAGTATTTGCAGCATATTTCCTATTACATTCTACTCTTGTGCCAGTTATTCAATTACATGTGGTATTAGAGCATAATCTTGGCAATTGGATAGCAAGAATCAAGGTGATTTTTTTTTCGTCTTAAGTGGACAAACTATGAAGTGCATATCTCAAATTTTGGAGAATTATTTTCCTAATTTTTGGAGGGTTTTTCAAGGCCACATTGAATCTGCTACAGTCCAAATTTGAGGTCATTTGGAACAAATTTGGAGTCATTGCAAATTTAGGGTTTCCACTAAATTTGCTTCCAAGGCTGCAAATTGGCAACTTTTTTTCTGATTTCTAGAGGGTTGATCAAGGACATATTGAAGTTGTTCTAGTCCATATTTGAGGTCATTTGGAGTAGATATGAGGAAGTTATTGCAAAATTAGGGTTTTCACCAAATTTGCTCTCAAGGTTGAAAATCAATGAATTTCTTGGAGATTTTTCTGAAAGGTGAAATTTAAGCCCAAGTAAGTTATAATTATTTTCTTAGACATTTGGATTTTGTTTTTTGTGATTCATTACAAAATCATTTTTCCCCATCATGGTGGGTCCTACCACAAAAGGAAAAATGAATCCTACCACTTTGGAAAAATCCCCTAACAAGGATGGTATAGTAATCGAGGAAGTGGATATTGTGACCTTTGATGACTTGAACAAGGTTAAGGAGGAAATCTTGTCAATAATGAGGGCTAAGTTAGGGGGTCTCTAGGTAATGTTCAAATAATTGGCTTCTCGCTTAGATTCCAAATTTTTTTAACATATCAAGTCACACCACAAGACTCGTGAAGAAAACGTGTTTTCTAAGGGTCATGATGCTTTGGGGTTTAAATCAGATCTAAAGATGGATTTTCACCCAAGTAATTCTATAGCTAGGCACTTTACACGAAAGATGGATATGTGGAAGTTCAAGTTAAGGATCCAACCAATTGGCTTTTCCAAATGGAGTAGTTCCTTGATCTTCATCATGTTCCATATCAACAAAAAGTTGCAATGGCATCCTTATACTTGGAACTAGACAATTCGCTTGGAATTGTTGGCTATCTGAAGAAAAAGAAGGGATATATTGTCACATGGTTTATTGTCCAAGAGGAACTCACTACACATTATGGTGACAATCTTATGGATAGCTACTTACAGCCAACTTACCTAAAGAAAATAGGTACAGTCAAGGACTATATTCATAAATTTCAAACTTTGTCTTTAAGAGTGGAGAATGTTGTAGAGGAAAATTTGAAGGAATAATTGCTAGGGGATTTAAAGGACCACATCAAATATGAGGTATGCATGTTTTCTCCAAATTCTATGTCCGAAGCAATGATTATGGCAAAGCAAGTAGAATAAAAGTTTTTGGCTAATAGAAGGGAGGAATTCCCTAGCAAGGGAGATTGGAGGATCCCTACATCATCATTTATTCAACCTATGAGATTGACACCTCAAAAAATTGATTTAGAAAAGGCAAAGGGTTATGTTTCAATTGTGATAGACAATACAGCAAAGGACATAAGTGTATTAAGAATAAATTGTTTTACATTTAGGGCACCTATGATTAACTATTAAGAAAAGGATGAAGAAAAGGAAGTAGTGGCAGTAGATGATTCAAAATATGTTCAATCAACTATTTCTGGCCATGCTTTGTTAGGTATTAGTACCCCACTTTGAAAACTAAAAATAGAAATAAAAACAAGAAAATAAAAAACTTTATTCCTTAAAACTTTGAAAAAAAACGAAAAAAAAAAAGCAAAGGAAAGAATCACTTACTTCTGCTACTAGTTTTACTAATTCATTGCTCATTTCTCTCTAATGTTGCCTTAGTTTTGTTATCTCCAGCTGCACTTGATTCGGAATGGAAGAGGGAAGCTTCTTTGAGTCATTTAGGGCTCAGTGTGGTGTAGTGTGTATGTCCCTCAGCTGTCTCTGGATGACAGGTTTGCTATGCAGTACCTGCATTTCTAGGACATTAGGGCAATTTTTTTTGACAGTGGACAGTGGGAGGATGTTTCCAAGGAGTCCATATGTCCTTGGAACATCCCCATATGGGAATCTGTCCAAAAAGGCCAGGGATGTATTCCTGGGGAACACAGCTGGCTTTTAAATGAAGGAAAAAGTAAAGCTGAAACCAGGCAACAATTTTCTTATCTGAACCCTCTTGTAAAACCTTAAAAGAAGAATCTTTTTTTCAATTAATATTTATATAATGTTCAAAAATCTGAAATTGTGTCACATAGTTTCAATCTCATTACCAAGTTCTGAAGTAAATCAATCCTTTTCAGTCCACTTACACTCATGGTAAATATTTGGTCAGACCAAGGTGCAAAATGACTGTGGCTATAAAGTTCTCTTACTTGCAAACTATGATTTCACCAGTTGTCTTATTTTACACATTGCTATCTGGCAGTTTAAATTAAGATCATACAAATTGACAGTTTTTCTTTCTTTCTGATAAATCCCTCAGAGGAATTCTGTTAAGGTTAGTTCAAACTAAATTCCATAAGAATTTTATTTTTTCATGGACTATTTTCACATTAATTCACAACAAAGAATAAAATTCACCACATGAAGAAATTCAGCATAACTCCTGCAAGTTATGTTCACACCCCTAAAACAATCCTGAATCCTTGCCATATTTGTGATGCACTCTCTAAGCCAACAAGGCTAAAATAATTCAAGTCTTCTAGGACCTTCTAAAAATGAAACGGTTGTTGAGTCAAATATTTCTGCAGGAAAATGTGTTCTTCATTGTTTCTAGAAGAACACAGTATTAGATTAAAAACAATGTTGTCATCCAGAAAGAAATGATGAAAAAGTACAGTTCAAATTAATACTTGTAACTTTACCAAAGATTGGCCATGAACATAATGCATAAATCACAATTTTCTAGGGCTGCAAACAGGGATGCTATTTGTGCCAGCTGGAAACAATAATGTCTTTATTGAACTCAGAATTAAAATACAGAAGCAGTATAATATCCTCTCTGAGAATTTTATGGCAGCCATGGAGCCTCGTGATGTGACAAGATGAACAAACACTTCTAGAGGTTAAGCCTCATGAAAATGATTTTAAAATGCAGGTGGGCTTGAATCAGAACCATCAAACTTTTGTTGTAGCTGCATACCAGCAGAAATAAGTTGAAATAAATCATGTAGAGCATTTTGTAAGTAGTTAATTTTTCTGGAAGCTAACATCATCAGGAATTATCCTATAGTGGATAAAAAGAACCCATTTAAAAATTGAGTTGTTCAAATCACAGTAGTCAGAAGACAAGCTCATAAATACAAAACTGCTGGTTTAGATTTTTATATGAAGGATGTGTTTTGATAAAATTAAAATAATGATCAATATCTGGACAGTATAGAGGAAAGAAATATAATACTATACTCGTTTCCTGTACAATTTCTTCCGTTCTTGGGCAACTTTCAGTCATGTTTACCACTAACCTTCTAGACTTCATGTGGATAGAGAATCATGTTATCCCTTTAATGCTAAATGTAAATAGTAATCTAGGCAATAAACAACTCTCTTACAGTTCAAAACATTTAATTTCTATAATATCCTTTAGTGGTGAGAGAGGAAAAATATGGTCATTTCTCTGCATGTGGGCATTTTTAATTAAACCTGGTGACAATTAAGCTATAAATTTGGAAATGGATTCAGTTTCGCGAAATAAAACCATTTACTTCACAATAAAGTTGCATGGGCCAAGAACAATCCATCTCCCTGTAATTTCCTTCAATTTCACTTATTGCAGATTAACAAAAGAATAAGAGACTCATTCTTACAAGTATATCCTGATTATTGGCTACTTACAGTTGGTTGAAAAATGTTCTATAATGAAATTCTTTACTTGTCTCACGCTTGACATGGTCATCATTGAATGAGGCTTCTGACCCTTCCAACCTTACAGCATGCTGCTTTCCTCTAGTTGTCTTTTACATCTATGAGCCAAAATTATATGCAGCGACCCTAGGAAGATATTCAATGTCTATTTGAATTTCAATCAATAATAGTTATTACATTTCATATTAAACTTCTTTATGGAGAGCATTTCCATTTATTCATGGTTCATTTTTTTGTGTGTATTTGTCACTGTTGCCTTTCTGTCTTTGGGCAGAGAAGATCCCTGTAAGAGACCTTTGCAACAGGGAGAGGAAAGCACTTTCTTGGCATCTGCTATGGAGTCAGAAAAAGCATTGCAGGATAATCTTCAACATTCTGCTATTGGTACAATGGATGATCACCTTGTGGAATTCACAGAAGAACTAAGAAGTAAGTTGTGTATGATAACTTTTACTCTCTTTACTCTGAGTTTTTTATTGTAATTTTTTTCAGTCGGTTGAAAAAAATTTATACTAACATGTAGAAGTTAGATACGGGATATAGATAAGTTAAAGTATCATTCCTCTTAAAGAATCCACAGAATTATCAGAGTGGATGGTGAGGAGTAATAGCAATAGGGAAAACTCTGAGATAGAGGGTTTTCTGATAAGGTTAAAGTTTGGGTAATAATCAAAAGTTATGCTACTGATGGAGCTAACTGCATGATAACTAAACTGGACAAGCAGCAGTATATATAATATACTAGATAAAGCACAGCAGTAAATATTTCTAGAAGAGGACAAAATGCTTGACCCTTGAGAATATTATCTCAGCTGACATGACCGAGGTGGAGTAAAGGAGCCTTTCAAGAGAAAATATAAAACAAAGAATAATCAACTCTTCAACATTTATCACATCATGCTCCTTGGTTGATGATACAGTGATACGGATCTGTAGGCCATTCTTAGATTCTTCTCAAACAAATGACATGGATCCTGTTATAACAATCTTCAAGAAGAACATCATAAAATGTATGCCACAAAACTCAAAAGATACACACATTTAACTGCATTACATGATGCCTAATAATTCATGACACAAATCAAATGACATGAATTCTGGACCATAGTAGCAGAAATTACAATAAATCATGGATCGTGCTTGCTGGTGATACAATCTGAATTAAAGCATTGGAAAATTTCCAAGGTCTGTTTAATCACAAATAAATCACAGTTTATTCAGAAACTTGTGATCAAACTGTTTTTTTCAATTTGCTTATAAAATACTTGTTTTTTTGAATTTTCAGTCAAAACCTCATTTCTACATTACAGATTTGAATTTTTCTCGAGCAGATTCAGATTTTGTTTAAGTAACCAATCATTAGATCAATCAGGGCACACTACAGGGAACTCATGCTTCATCAATTATCCACTGGGGGTTGCACTCTGGTTTTAAAAAGCAAAAAATAAACATTGTTTTGAGCTGCATCTAATGGAAACACAGTACTTTTTTTTCTTTATTTGCCTTGCAATAACAAAAACAGAAAAATTTCCCTGCTTATAAGAAATATTCAGCAGTTTTGAATCTCCTAAGCGTTTCTTGATTATATACTGAGTAATTGAGTTGCAATTATACTTTTGGTTATGAACCCCAAATGGGCTAACTCCATTTCGCAATGGGGAACATCTCCATGTAATAGGTTGGTTTGGGTGAGAATGGAGGTTGGATTTGAGATATATGGAATATGCTCTCTCTATGCTTCTAATGACTATAGGGAAAGATGTGAATTATGGGCCTGGATGGTGGACAATCTACCAAAAATCCCATGGATTATAACGGGGGATTTTATTATGATTGAAAACAAGGAAGATAAGTTGGGGGGAAAAGATGGTCTGTGGAAAGGTAATGAACTATTTTTTTGGTCGAGGATGAAGAGATCACTGGCTTTGATAGACCCTTTAGAGTCCAAGAAAGCCTCTTGCAAGTATATATGTAAAGTGCCTTGCCAAATCTGATGTGAAAACCCTGATTTTCTGCCTTAGACAATTTGACAAACACTTTGCTTGCAACCTCCTATCTTGCTGTTTTTGTCTTCAGTTTGTTATGAAATGCTTTTGATGAATGCAAATGAGATATAAATGCTTTCCAAATGAATCTAAACAACTACCAGATGACTTAAGATGAAGTGCAATTGTTTTTGGACTATTTCATGCATATACATAACTGAAAATGACATCTACAGCCAAGGGACATTTTCACAAACACTTGGCATGCATTCAATACATGTGGAAATGATGGACCAGCAGCTAGGAATTTTGTCAAACATTTTTCATGCAACTTCTAAGTGCAAATGATTCCCTACAACTAATGACATTTTGTCATATACTTTGTATGCAACCTCCAAATATGTTTGTATTGCAAAGTAAGCTTGAAGCTGATTACAAAATTAAGTTATCAATTTTTGCAACAATGCAAGCTGAGTTCCAAATGAAGTTGCCAAGACTCCTGGCTTACAAATTTATGTTCAATCTGATATGAAAATGTAATTACAACTATGGTGCAAAATTCTGAAAGAACCTGGATGGTCGACTTGCAGCAGAATAAAAATATTCTTTCCATCTTGGAGAAGTCGAATTTCTGCCCCTTACAGCTGCGCCTAGACTTACTTATACCAATTGATGCCTTGGAAATTTATTTGAAATTTTTATCAGCTTCTTTCCCAAAAAATCTCACCTTCTTGAGTGCGCCTAGCTCATAGAAAAAATTGATGATTGATTACCAGCAACTTCTCTAATTTGAATCCACTTCTAAATCGCTTCTTCTTGCAGAAAATTGTCCTTCATTTGTGACTGAAATCATCTCACAAAATCTGCAAGTACTCTTCCTTAAAATCGAACTCCAAATCTTCCAATATCAATTTTCTTCAATACCAAAATCGTCCTTATCAAGGGACTGAAATATCACCATCAAAAACTGAGAATGTGATGCTACAATCGATTCACCAAAATTGGGCCCTTGGCCACACAATTTTGCACAATGAAGAAGATTGAAGTATCTCCTCTTCTCAAACCCAGCTAGGATTGGTGTCTCACAACCGAAACTGGAATCCTAGAGTCTTTAGCACTCTAGCAAGCTAAGCATTTAACTTCAGCTATTTACCACACAGGTAATGAGTAAAATGAATTCCCAAATCAAGTGTGTTCAAATGCTTAGCCAACAACTTCTTAAATATATTTCTCAACAAGTCTCCAAGAAGCTTCAAGAATAAAATATTATTTTATTTTCTTAAGTGACTTTATGATTTATTATTTTATTTAGTCACTTTATTATCAAATTAATTAAATATAAAGTCACCTTATGATATTGTATTTTTAGGATAACTTTATAAATAATTAATTTAATATTTAATTTAATTAAATTAATCAATTAGTCATCCTTATGAAACAACAATATTTGGACGACTTAATTAATTAAATTAATCTACCTCCAAATCGGGGACATGACAATATATTCTATACTTGGTGTAACAACTAGTCTCAAAACAAGAGAATATATTGCAGACTTGACAGGTTCTATGGGAACAAAAAAAAATTCACCTTCAATTTGTAAGAGCCCTTGCAAATTTGGCCCTTAATTTCCAATTTTAGAAGGTCTGGAATTTTGCCAAACAATTGTCCTTCGAACTGGTTTTAGTTTATAGTTTGTTTCCTTGTGATGTCAAATGCAAAGATAATCATCCAGCAGTGGTACAATGATTGAAATGCAACTAAAATAGTGTCTGCAGATATGCTACTTCAAAAGAATGTGCAGCTATGCAATTAAGCACTTACAACTCATTGACATTTAATCAAACAATTAACATGCAAACGCAGATCACCAATCTATCAACTATAATAATATAATAAAATACTGCTACAGAATTGGCTGCTCCTATAAAATCTGCCTAGCATGAATCGATCCAATGTATACCAAAGACGTTGCAATGTATGTGGAAGCAAATAACTTCAGATTTATTCATAATGATAATATTCAACACATACAATGAGAGAACCTGATATGAGGACGTCCTGGAATGTGAAGACAACATAGTATTATGGGAATCGCTATGATGAGATGGCATTGTCTCCCTCCTAAATATGGCGCTACTGCTACCTTTGACGGCTTGATAAAAGAATGGACTTCAGTCAAATATGGCACTCATCACCAAGTAGGACCTGATCTTAGGAGAAGCGACACATATGTTATATTTGAGGCTCGATAATTCCTTGGGCTTGTCTCCACACAAAAATACGAAATTGTCTTATTCGGATTTGTCTTTTCTTCTATTCCATGATTTCCTTATGCCCGATGTGTGTTGCTGCATGAGCTTAAATATCTCAAAAATTCGTTCTAATCTTTTCCCAGCTGTCGTCTTATATCAGCTCGTTTTAATCTAAAAACTCCATGATTTGGATTTCTCAGGAGCTCCTTGCTTGTCTGTCGGGCTTTTTGACCCCTCACATTTCTCTTAATTGGTGTCTCCCTTTCAAAATTTGCGATCTGCTCTTCATGCGATTTTGAGTTGACTTCAACTCTTGTCTTTTATCTGCTTTTGATGATTTTGTCTTATTGAGCAGCTCCTGATTGTGGAAGCTTTGGCGTCTACTTCTTTTGTCTTTTTTTCTCCAGCAACGATCGAACACAAGCAAAGTCTTTAAATGATAAATACGATTTTGAATAAGCTGGGATGATCTTCCAAAAAATATCGAACTACTCTAGGACTATAAATATTTTTAGAATCTGCAATTATTTCTCCAAAATCGAAATACTCAACACCTTCAAAATTTGGCCAAAGGCCATTAAATTTTGGCAATGATCAAACCCTCAACAATGAATTCTTCCTTGCAACAATACAACAACTACTACAAATATCCAGCTCTCAGAAATCGATTGCAACAATAGACTAGCTGCTGCAATGGTGATGATGAGATAATAAACCAGCTACCACATCAACTCAGTTAGTGTAATAATACATCGGCTATTGCACCTGTCAAAAATCTTCAATGAAGCGCTTGTAGAAACCCTCGATGGATTTCTCAACAACTCCAACTAGGGTTGATCTTTCACAACCGAACCTGGCACTCTAGAGTCTTCAAACCCTCGAGCGAGCAAAGCATTCATCTTTCTTACCAAATTGGTAATGAGAAAAAAATTCCAAATCAAGCATGCCCCAATGCTAAGCCAACAACTCCTTATAAATATTTCTCCAAGACTTCCAAGAAGCTTCTAGAATATAATATTATTTTATTACATAAGTGACTTTATGATTTATTATTTTACTTTAGTCACTTTATTAAATTAATTAAATATACTCATCTTTTAATTTCACTTTATTGATATAACTTTATTAATAATTAATTTAATACTTACTCCCTTATTTCTCTTGTTTAGCCTTCAGGAATAAATAAAGGCTAAACACTCATCAAGGTGGCTATCGAAAAGGGGACATGACAGTTCTCTCTTCCCAAAATTGCTTGTCCCCAAGCAATTGCAAACTGATATTTTGAAGAATCTACCCATCTACCCACGTAGCATCCTCTGTTGGCAATCCTCTCCATCTCACCAAATATCTCCTAACCGCCCTGTTCCTCAATCTCTTCTCTTGAGTATCAACAACCACCTCTGGAATTAGGATCAAATGTCCCTCATTAATTAGTGGTAGCTCCGTGGAAGAAGTAACCCGCTGTCCAAGTGCCTTCTAACTGCATGAAACGTGAAACACCCCATGTGACTCACTGCCTTTTGGCAGCTCCAACTCATAGGTTACCTCCCCAACACACCTGATGATCCTGTAGGGTCCATAAAATCAAGACTTGAATTTCCTCGCATTGCTCTTCCTCAAGGAAGACTGCCTATAAATTTGTAATTGAAGGTAAACCAAATCTCCAATCTGAAACCTGTGCTCAACCCTATGCCCATCAGCGTATGTCTCCAACTATTTATGTACCACCTACCAATTATACTGGAGTGCTTGCAAGTTGTATTGGTTTCCCTGAATCCAACACTTAGCCCCAGGAGTTCTGTACTACCCAAAAGCCAAGCCAGTACCTAACCATCTGAATAGCTCCTACAACAAGGCACTCAGGAACTCACTGTCTCTGTCACCACCTAAGTATCTCGACAGCCCATGCAATCTGGTGATCTCTTTGAAAAACAATTCTGCCAACCAAGAACTATGGTGATGAACCTTGGGCATCCATAAACAAACTCCGCTTGGATCCCATGAACGAGCTGGAAGTTCATCAATCTCAACACCAACTGACTTCTACTGCACCACTTTGATAACCCCTAGAGTCCAATCGACCCAAATCTCAAACTCCTGCATCTGTATGCAACTGCAATGAGTCTAACCCAATCTGACTTCAAACACTTAAATTTTTTGCTTTTGTAATTTTGTCAAATAGTTGGTGTGCAAAGTCTTTCTTGCTGTCTTGATTTTCAGTTTGCTGTTGTTTGCTTGAGATGATGTCAAATATGATTTTGAATGCTTATAAAAGACTTCTATGATGTCTAAATAAAGAACTAAATGCTATGCAATACTCTTTGGATTTTCAAATGCAAATAGAAAAATACTACATGAAGAAAGTGCATCTATAGCCAATTGACATTTTGTCAAACATTTGGCATGCATACTTCTAAGTTGATCATGAATGATAAAAAAACGCTCATTTACAACAATGTATGATCTGCAACTTGAATCTCCTTTATTGAAATGTAATGACCAATACAATGCTAATATCAAAGGCCAAGACTCTTGGCATTACAATAGACTTCCAAAATATGATATTGCTGATAACAAACATGCACCTACAACTGATATGCAAACTATTTTATAACTTATGATGGATGCAAACAAATGTAGAAGAACCTGGTTACAATGTGCGCCCTTGATAGGAGATGATGAAGCAAGCACCAAAAATGCAAAATGAACTCCCTACCAACCAAATTGAAGTCTTCAACCAGCCACCCCTGTTTCTGATGTAATTAATCAAAACAAATAGTTCGCAGCCTCCTTGACTCCCAATCAGCATCGAACTTCACTAGATAGACCCCATGAATGGAGCGCTCCCCTTAGAAGGAAAAATCAGTTCATAATGGACCCTCCATGAGCAAAATCGTACCACTTCCACAAGCTGGTATGATGACTGAAAAACTATATTAGAATATTATATTATGCAAATCGACCTTATGGCTGAAGATGTGAAGTGATCTCTAGCTGCAAAATGATCTCCTTCAACTCTAAATCAAACCTCCTCCAAAATTGGCCTTTGGCCACAAATTTTGATGCAATGAGAAGTCTGAAGTAACTCCTTCAATGAGGTACAACCCTTCAATAGATAGTTTCACTGCCTCAGTTATGCAAATCAATGGGATACTTCGTACCCAAAGACCTCCAATGTAGTCCGCAAAAACCACAAGGCTCCACCACAACAAGCATATCAAAGTCAATGTTAAATGTCCTGGATGATGAAACAATGACCAACTCCCTTCTATTTGTTCTTTTCTCACCAAGTCTAGGGTGGCCATCTAGAAGCTTCTCCAATATTCTTTTATTTTATTTTTAGTGACTTTATAATAATAATAATTTATTTCGAGTCACTATATTAAATTAATTAAATATAAGGTTACTTTTGATTTTTAATATTTTAATAACCTTATAAAATAATTAATTTAATAATTTCTCCCTTATTTCTCCATTTAGCCTTCAGAAGCAAAAAGGCTAAATTAACACTATGATGGACATTAAGAAGGGGACATTACAATAACTAACTAGAAAGAACAAAGTGTGAGACTTACCAAACTTGGACTCATCACCTGAAAACACCTCTTACCAGAGTGGACCCGTACACCTCTCATTCAACCCATCTCTCTGCAAAATCAAATCCTGCATATGTGGGTTGAATGAAGACTGATGAACACACCTCATAATGTGATCGAGGTGAAACTCTCTTGCCTGCACTAATGGAATATTAGAGGAGTCATGTGTATCCCATCTAATACTGCCCTCGTCAGAAGAAGACCCACAACTCACAATAGGGTGAGCTGGTCTTGCAGCCACGTCATCATTACCCCATGTAGCTGTGTCAACAAAACATCTATCAGAAAGTAGTTGCAAGTGTCCTGACTTACTTTCAGGAGGGAGAGGAATATCATCCCACATACTATCAATCTCCTAAAAAGAGGCTGGAAGAATACCACAATCCAGCGTGCAAGACTGAGAATGAACTGTCTTCTTCTGATAAGATTGACCAATGCCAATCTCAAAATTGCCAATGTAGAGCCTGGTGCTCAAATCTGCAATGATGCCTGAACCTGTAGCCAAGACTAATGCATTTGTATCATCAACGATCCAATCCACACGGAATGATCTCCTATAGATGTGAAAGATGCCCAACATAGGTGCATACAAACATATACCAACATCTGTCAAGTTGCTGGCATAAATTAGAACACCTTGTAGCCTGTGAACCAAATCCATTATGGAGCAAAAAGTATCTCTGCTGCCCAAAGATGAGAAGAGCTCATCATCAACCAGTCCTCTAACTCTGTAGTGACAATCCCAACTCCTTCTATCTATCCCAACTGCTATTGTCCTCAAAGTGGTACTGCCATCAACCAATGAAGCATGAGATAGAACCCATGGTAAAGCTGGAATACAACTACCCCCACGCCTAACTCCAAACCATAGACTGAAATCAATTAGCCACTCAATCATAGACCTCTCAAGATCAAGAATGATGCATCCATCACCAACTGATTTCTCTTGCTTATCCAACACAAGAGACACTGTACCTGTGTCCTGAGTGTGAACGCTCATGCTACTCACCTCATCCTGGGCCCTGGCTACCATAGATGACTGAGTCTCTGTTGTACATGATGAATCTTGAGCAAAACTCAACTCTAAGCAGAGCTCATGAACATGAATCTTTGATTCCTAAAGAGCCATCTAAGTCATCCTCAAAGAATTTCTAGTGACCTGAAGCTTGTGAGAGAGCTGATCAACTTCCTCTTCTTTCCTCATCAAAGCATTTGAATAGATCTCAACGAGGTTGAGAAGGTGGTCATGATCTGAAAGGTGTAATTAATTTGTTTTCATTGTTCCCATACCTTCTTTGACTTCCTGCAAGCTATCATGAGAAGACTTTGCTTCATCTCCTTTTTGTCTTCTCTCCAATTGAACCTGTTGTGACCCTTCACACATCACCCCATTCAAAATGGGGACCCCCTAATTTTTGCTTTATTTGGGTCTTTTGGCTTTGGTTTTGTGGCTGTCTCTCTTTGTTCCGTTTATCTTTCCGGGAATGTGCTCATCTTTGGGTGTAAGTTGAAACTTTAGCTAAGTCTGTGAAATTAGGGTTTTTACTCTTCAGGCTAGTTTGGGGTCGATTTAAGTGAGCGAATTGAATTCTGAGCTTCGCACTACGTTCAAAAAGCTTTAAGAAGGTTCCCATTAAATTTTTACTGAATTCTGACAACTTACTATTTTTAATAAGTACTCAATTTGGGACCTTTTTCTCAGGACTTTTGAAATTCTGATTGTTGCACCATGTTAAGAACACTTTGAGCTACTTGCCTGCAAATTTTGAGTGAAATCAGACAACTCGCTATTTTTAGTAAAGTCCCCTATTTGGGACTTTTCTGCTAGGGTTTTTGAGAAACTGATTGTTGTATTAGATTTAGGACCCTTCAAAGTGCTTGCACGCAAAATTTGAACAAATTCTGACAACTTGCTATTTTTAGCAGTTTTGACTTCGGGAGCCATTTTAGGGTTTGCATGTGTGATTTTTCAATGCATGTCAGGATAGTCTTTTTGGGTTTTTCGAGAGCTTCGTGATGATATAACATGCAAGTCAAGTTGATGACTTACTATTTTTAGCAGGTACCCGTATGCAGACTAGTTTTCTGGATTTTTCTGGGTTTTTTGAGATCTCTTGGGCAGTATGACATGCAAACACATCTGGCAGGTGGTTGATCACTTTTTAAAGCACTTACTATTTTTAGTAGGTTCACTCCAGCAGCCTCCACAACTTCAGTTTCATGAGTAGAACAGCCTAGAGCAGAAGCGGAGTCAAACGGAGGTCAGAAGCACATGCAAGTCAAATTAGGGTTTCCAACTTTGGTGCCTAAAATGAGGGGAAAAACTCGAGAAAAATGAAAAACGGATGTATCCCATTGTGATCAACATCCTTCAAGGAGTCTACTGGTGAAATTTGAGCTCAATCTGCATACTTCCTATTTATAGTAAGTCACCTCCGGAATAGGGCTAAAAATAGCAGGTCAGCACAAAAGGCAAGTGTGAACAGTCAAATAGGTCATGAGGATCACGCTGGAAAAATTTCAAGCCAAGAGGAGTTGCAAAAGTCTGAAAATCAAGCAATTACTAAAAATAGAAAACAAGGGCAAACAGAGCAAAATTGGCTAAGTATTCGAGGGTCACCTTCAAAAGTTTCCTTAACACTTCAGATGCAAAGAACTCCTAAGGTATGCAAGAGAAATGGCACCACCACCCTTGAAATGCACCCATCATGGAAAAGTTGGAGATAAAATTCCAAGTCTTGAGGAATGGCAGGTGCCCCTCCTTAAATGTGCCCAAGGTGAAATGAGTGGAGTCTTGAGAAATTTCTAAGTCATCAAAACTGCCCGACCAACCTCTAAAATGCGCCCAAGCAAGACCAAGGTGGCTAAAAATTCTAAGTCATGAAAATTTGCTTGACACTCCCCTAAATGCGCCCATCTTGTGAAGGAGTTGATGAAAAGTTTCTAAGGCAAAGACAAATTGGTAGTAGAGGCCCTTGAATGCGCCCATCTAAGAAGGAGGCCTAGAAATTGTCTAAGGCATTGGAAAATGGCAGCTCCACCCCCTAAATGCGCCCTAGAAGAAGAGGGAGGCAAGAATTTTAGGTAAGGAGACCCCTCCATATGTGCCCAAGTTGAGAAAGGGTTGAAAGGAATTTGGCTAAGGCGTTGAAGTTGCTTGACCACCTATGAAATGCGCCCTTGGCAGGATGTGAAGGTGATAAATTTTTTCTAAGTGATGGAAATGGAAGCCCCACCCCTCCATATGCGCCCCTCTTATGAGACAAGTTGAAGAAAAGTTCTAAGTCATAAAATAGCGCTACCACCCTTGAAATGCGCCCATCATGGAGAGATGTTTGTAATATTTTCTAAGGAAAAGAAAAATGAGTACACCACCTCATATGCGCCCAAGAAAAGAAAGGTATGCAAGAGGCTTCAAAAAGTTTCCAAGGCAAGTGAAAAGTGGCAGCTCCCCCCTTAAAATGCGCCCAAGATGAGTTGGATGGAGAAAATGCTTCTAAGTCATGAAAATGGCATCATACCCCCTCAAATGCACCCTTGGCAAGAAGGAATTATAGAAATTTTTCTAAGTGTTGAGAATGGAGACAAGGTGGTAAATATGCCCAAGGTAGTGTGAGAGCTTGAAAAATTTTCTAGGCATGAAATGTGAAGTTAGACCCCCTAAATGCACCCAAGGGGGAATACATGAAGGGTATTTCTAAGGCATGAATTCCATAACACAGGGTGGTGAATGCGCTCTAGAAAGGATGAGGTGAAACACTAAGCACACAAGGTGGAAATATGCTTAGCACTCGGGACCTCAAATGCACCTAAGGAATAAGGCACCAGATGAATGAAGTTACATGAAAGTCTCCAAGGTGTCGAAGATGAAGCATAAAACACAAAGGCTTATATACGCCTAAGGTGAACAAGATGCTTAAACATTTCTAAGGCATTGGTGGAGATATTTCGAACACAGACATCCAAATGCGCCCTAGCACACAGATGTTAAATGCGCCCGTGATGAAAAGTTATGAGGGAGGCAAAGTTTGCTAGAGAGAATGGTGAACGCTATCAGATCTAGAGATCAATTAGACCTTGGAAATCAGAGCATGGAAATCAAGTAAGTGAAGTGAATTTATATTATAAAGTGTTTTGATGCTTTTTTCTTTATTTGTTTTGTAGGATGAATGCCGGGACCGAAGCATGATGACTTGAGGCGATGGAACAAATACTCTAGGACAACATTTGGAAGGAGATAGAGTTGCATGTTTCAAGCTCCTCCATGATGTCTTAGTTGCGCCCAAATCATGAAGGGAGATGTTGGAAAAAATGGCTAAGTGTTGG
The DNA here is from genome assembly GCA_007258455.2 of Sequoia sempervirens. Classification (NCBI taxonomy): domain Eukaryota; kingdom Viridiplantae; phylum Streptophyta; class Pinopsida; order Cupressales; family Cupressaceae; genus Sequoia; species Sequoia sempervirens. The sequence continues at coordinate 120,815 of VDFB02066529.1, forward strand.
AATTTCTCCTCAAAGACCCAATAGACACCCAACGCAGGGAGACATGTGGCAAGGAAGAAATGCTCGAGTCCAAGACTAGAAAATCCTTCATGATCAGGAAGGAGAAATAATGAAGGCCCAAGGGTTAGAAATCATCCTCAAGCACTTCAAAGTTAAAGAATGACAACTAAGAGGAAAATCACCATCAAACAAAGGAAAGAGGTAGCCGTCTTGGAGTTTGATTGAGAATGTACCTGCCATATCAGTACAAGAATCTGATTGATAGAGTTTGTAGTCAAGGAGCAGAATAGTGGAAACGCGTTTCTGGACGAGAATCTTCTAGAAGATGGTGGGCATTAATTGATCATAATGGTCAAAGGAAGAAAGTGGGAATCTCTGCTCATTTATTGCCCCATTCCTCTTTGTGGCTGTTTTTAGGGTGAGTCTTGTTTAGGGTTGAGGTGGCACGATTTGGGCCATTCATCTGATTGTAATCTAAGTCGTCCATTGGACTTGGCCAACTATAAAAGGGGCATTCCTCCTCATTTGTAATCATTAGATAGCGTAGCATAGAGAGACAGTTAGCATAGTTTCATAAGCATAGCATAGATTGAAGAGGAAGGAAATCTTTCTCATTGAATGCTTTGTAAGAAGTTGTGAACACTCTTATAATAAAAAGAGTTTTCATTGATGGTGATTTCATCTTTTGTTGTGAGTAGCTAGCAAGGCTTCTTCGTCCTTCCGAATTGCTTAGCATTTTAAAGAACTTAAAATAGAGTAAATTTTATTTCATGTATGTAGATGATAGTTGTGGAATGTGGTGTTTGATCTAAGCGAGCTTCATCTAATCCATACCACTAGTGAGCTTATTGATGGTGGGTTTGCCTTGTGTGGTCAACTAGAACCTTTTGAACCTAACTTCAATTATGATTCACATATTGTCATACATCATTGTGATGGTGTCCTTATGTTATTATTTGAATACTTTTAGCCACTCTCTTGAAGATTGCACCGACTCCGTGGAAGTTGTCTGAAGCTAGGCAAAGCGAAGTTTGGTTGAAATTTGCTGAAATTGATTTCCACATCTCGCACTTAGGTTAGAATATAGATTTTCTAATCCCTGCAACCATTCAATTCAGTACACTTCTGGTTAGTTTAGGAAATCTATGCTACATTGATACACCTTTCGGAGCTTTTGAAGATCTCTTTCTCTTCGATCGTTGCCTACTATCAATTATGTAAGTCCCCTCGTGATACCAACAAATCACAACGAACCAACTGAATCTATTCTATTGCATGAAAGGAACCTTGGAGTTGAACGCATGAACTTTCTTGCAATCTTAGCATGTTGGATACTTTGATTAAGAGAGAATAGAGTGGCCGTTGGAAACTTTATTCTGCTATTTGGTGCGGTCACGAAAAACACATCAACAAGACCGTCCATAGGTGATTTTCAATTAGCTTGTGCATTTTGTCATGATGAGATAAGGCTGCCACAATCTCATCTTCATTCACCTTCAACTGGTTCCTCCAATTGTGCGGACTATGGGGTGTATGATTAGCTTCAACTTTGCCTGAAGAAGCTTCTAATTGTGCTTGAAATTCCTTTTTCGCAAATTCTTGTGTGCACACATTCTGATCTAGATTTAGGACAACACTAATTCCCTCTGTGAAATCAACAACAAAATCCTTATTGAGTGTCTCCACACAAGAGGGCTTAGGCTGCCCCTTGTACTCATCATCCCACTCAATTGCTCTACTGGATGATGTCATGCTATCCTCTTGAAGAGAAGATGGAACCTATAATCCAAATGATATTAACTCTTTTGTAGTCATTTTTTCTTTGAACTTCTCAATATTCCGCTAAACTAATCTCTTTGCGAGATTATATGCTGTAGTTGAAACATGTTCTCTTCTCCAAATGACCAACAACTCTGAATGTAGTTGTTTGCAAACATCCTCATCTTCATCAAGGATCACGGACAAGATAGTGAACATACTTGCCTTCACACTGTCTGCGTGACGATTCCTGATTCCTGATATGAAGTAATCAAATAGCTGGAAGATAAGACCATCATGGTCAAACATGAGAACACATGATCATGCCGTTGCCATCATTTCTAGAATTTTAACCCTGTTATTGAAACTAGGGCTTTTGATGTCATGTATCCCCTAAAAGCTTTCAATCATCAACTGCATAACTTGTCTCATTTTTTCATTATCAAAAGAAACTTCAGGAACTTTAATCCTCATAATTTCACTTAGGCAATGGGCCACAACAAGTCTTACATCCTTATCTTTGTGTCTCAATAACCTGTCATCCTCCAAAGAGATCAATATCGGAATCATACCTACTTGAATTATCTGAGAAGGTGGCTGGTCCACCTAATGCAAGCAATTTATTACTTACTCCAATGAACTGAGAAGAGCATCTTTGATTAGAAACAAGTGACCAAGTTTATCTTCTGCCATAAAAAGTCTCTCTCCAAACTCTATATCAGTCATTAAGTCCATGCTTATAAACTGAAATTTCTAATCTGTTTGATTAGCTGAAACCATTCTAATCTACCTAACAGGCTAGTAGGATTTTTAGCTTTGATACCATTGTAAGAGCCCTTGCAAATTTGGCCCTTAATTTTCAATTTTAGAAGGTCTATAATTTTTCCAAACAGTTGTCCTCCCAATTGGTTTTAGTTTATAGTTTGTATCCTTGTGATGTCAAATGCAAAGATAATCATCCAGCAGTGGTACAATGATTGAAATGCAACTAAACTAGTGTCTGCAGATATGTTACTTCAAAAGAATGTGCAAATATGCAATTAAGCACTTACAACTCATTGACATTTAATCAAACAATTAACATGCAAACTCGGATGACCAATCTATCAACTGTAATAATATAATAAAATGCTATTAAAGAATTGGCTGCTACTATAAAATGTGCCCAACATGAATCGATCCAATGTATACCAAAGACGTTGCAATGTATGTGGCAGCAAATAACTTCAGATTTATTGTAATGTCCCCTTCTCGAGCGTGATCAATTCAGTGGACCGTTGACCTATTCCGGAGACCCGTAGGCTACTTGGAGGGTAAAATTAGGGTTTCCGCTTTTGGAGGTGGTTGTTGCTTGAAATTTGGAGATTGAATTGCGGATTCTTTATGGGTTTTCAGAGAGCTTCGCAGTGGTGTGACTTGCAGTGCGTTCCGAGCACTTTCAGGAATTTACTATTTTTAGTAAATTCTATTTCTTGCAGTGGTCCTCTGGTTTTCGGCACAGTTGGCTCTCTTCTTCAGCCGGTTCAGTTGGTTTGTTCATTCTTGGCCTTGGGATGTATTTTGGAGAGATAAGTCAAGTTGAATTAAATAATGTTATATTTTAATGTTGACCCCTTGGCCTAATTGCATCACTTCAAGTTGTTTTTAAAAGGGGACTTCAAGGGTGGATGCCTCATAGGAGGTAATTTAATATTTTCTTAAGGTCTAAAATCTTGCCTAAAAAGGGATGCCAACTTTGATGTGGAGATTGTTTTAAATAAAGTCAAAATAGCTTTGAGAAATGGGACGCCATCCGAGGGAAATATGAACATTTCAAATTTGAAAATTAGGGCGCCTTCTTGATGCTTCTAGAAGTTTCCTCTCTAGCTTATAAAAAGAGGCCTTTGCTCTTCAGTTGATCATCTTATGACTTCAGTAATGTTATGCTGCCGAAATGGTATTGGGATTGCTTCGAGGAATGTATGCCTCCTAGCCTTGGCTCGACTTCTTGCTTGAAAGATAGCAACTAGTGGAGATGTTAGATGATAGTTGAGTGGATTTGTAGTGAGTTTGGCATTGTAGTGATTATTCTGCACTTTGTAGTTGTTTCCTTGCATTCTAGTGAATTTTCTGGAGTTGCTGATTATCTTGGCTGAATGTGAGTTTCATTCATGTTGGCGTAACAACTAGCACATCTGGAGTAAGAGTTGGTATAGACAGCTATGCACACTATGCAATGAGTGCTCTTCAAATTAGGAGGGGAAGCTCCCTCGTTGTGCTTGACAAAAGTGCTTTGAAAAGGAAAGTAAACTAAACTAAATCTTGTCTTTTTGTCTCAGCTGTAAGAGGTACAAGGCTTTCTCGAAAACTATATACGTTGCAGCTAAGTATTTTTTGGTTTCGCAGATTACTAACTACAACTAGGCTTAATTACTTAAAATCTATCCAGTTTACTCAAGAAAATAGAGCATGAGGAAATGGAGCAAGGATGACTATCTGACGATAAACAAGTATAGATTCTCAACTTGAAGGCAAGGTGGCAATCTATCTACTCAATCTAAACAAGTTTATTGGAAACAACAATATACGATAAACTAAGTACAAATTCTCAACTTGAAGGCAAGGTGGCACAACTATCAGCTCAATCTGAATAAGTTTATTATTCACACACATCACACAATAACTAAGTACAGATTCTCAACTTGAAGGCAAGGTGGCACATCTATCAGCTCAATTTGGACAAGTTTATTGAACACAAAAAAGATTTGATCTAACTAAGGAAAGAATTCACCATTATAATTGCATGAAACCCAAGTGGCATAACAATTCATCATAATAGCAAAAACGCATGAACAGATACAGAACGAGCAATATTGAAGGCAAGGTAAGCACAACATATATTTCTCTCTCGTGCAAAAGTTATGTACAAATGAGCAAAAGCTCTTATTTATAGACGTCGAAAGGTGTAGGGAACCCTAAAATCACCTTGAGTCAACTATAGTCTTGCAATGCATGCAAGATTTATTGCTAAGCCCTAATAAAGTAAACTATACAGTTAACTGAAAAACTACCATCAATTAACCGAAACATCTAATCTAAAAATGGACAATTGTGCAAGCATGCACGTCCTTATTGAAAGCATGTTAACTGGAACACTACCATCAGTTAATGCAAACCCTAAATAAAACTCCAAGTAAATAAAGCTGATCTCAGAATAGATATGCATGAGATAAGACAGCGAGCTAACTTGAGAAGGTAACACCAAGTTTAACTCCTGTGTAAAATGTCTATTCTGAGAGGTGGGAACTGAAGTCTACTAATCGTGATCTTGAGAAACCAATCCCTCAACGAGATTGTTAACTGCATCACTATTTGGAGCTTTGATACTCTGTCGAAGAATGCTATGCCTGTGTAGCATGTCCTCACTAGCTGTGATCTGGGACTGAAGTTCACCTCTGCTCCTTGTTGCTTCATCAAACAATGCTGACATGACTGTAAGCTAATTAATCTTACAGCTGACGGTCTCCCCACTGAAAATAGTATGAATGAGTGCTATGAGCTCTAATTGCACATCAGTAAGCTCAACATACGCACCACCCTCATTTTGATATCAACATGGTAAGCGAGATACTAAGGTCCTCACAAACCGGAGTGCACTAGTAACATGCTCTCTATTCTCAGCCAACTCTGACGCCATAGTCTCCTCTATCTTTGCTTTGAAAACCAACTGTATTTTCCAAGAGTAGATAGCTTCTTTATCCTCTGCATCTGTGACTGATTCATATGCCATACTCAGGTGAGCAATCACAATCTCATCCCGGGGTTTGTTAATTGCCATGTCTTGCTCCTCATCCTGGAGTCGTAGACGGAGTTCTTGTGCATTGTACTGCAACTGTTATAACTCTGTAAGCATAGAACAGCCTCTAGCAACGAACTCCTCCTCCCACTCATCCAAATGCTTGCCATATGCAACCAAATGATTAAGTTGACCTTGTTCAGCTGGAGGCTCAAGCATCGGTGGGAGTGTGGCAATGACATCTGACCTGTGTACAAGGCTAGAAATGTATTGACGAAGCTATCTGATTTCAGCCTTGAGGGCTGCCTTATCTTCTCCGTCCTTCAGCATTCTATCCATGGCACTATCCGTAGCAACCTGTAAGAGATCAACCTGAGTCTGGCATGTGCTACGACCAAGGTTGACTGTGATAACCTTAAAGTCCTGAGATTCCAACTCGTCCAAACTCTTCCCTTGTGGAGGTATAGTAGTCTCAACAACGATCTCCATATCAGTATTCCTCTCCATGTGGACCATGTTCTTGATCCTCCTGTCTGGCACATCCTGGTAAACCTGATCAAAATCTGAATGATTAAGGACATAGGACGGCTGCCTCCTCTTCCTTCCCAGCTGCGCTTCGATCCAAGACTGATCTCGACTAATGCTACTTGAAGGGTCTATACTAGCGATAGGAGGCTGTGATGAGAGTGAATATGTAGAAAAACTACTGCGAGATGGGGAGTCTAAATCCAATTCAATGTGAATTGGGACTGGTGACTGCTCCAGAATTGGTGTAGGAACTTGAGGCTGAACCTCAGGCACTGGTGGACTCTGAACTGGCTCTGTGATAGGTTGTTTGTCAGGCTCCGTGTGTGTATCAGTGGCAAGCGCCTTGCCTTTTGAATTGTTGGGCGCTTGACCTTTCTTAGGAGGGTTAGTCCTCTTCTTCTGTTTTGGTTTTGACGAGGAAGGTAGTGAAGGATTCACCACTGGCGGCTTTGCTCTAGGCACACTTACCCTCCTGGTCTTTTTGTTGTCGAAGTAAAGTATACTGTTCTGAATAACTCTACTTGACCTCTCCTTTATTGTTGCGTACTCCTTGGCGTACCAATCGACTCCTGGCAGCGGCTGTGTATCGACCTGCTCTCTGAAAAACTGAGGAAGAACTTCTCCCTCATCATCTGATAAACCTTCCACATCTTCTAACAAGAAAACATAAATCTGTGAGAGAGAGAAGTGGGCCATAGTTGCGTTTGCGAACCTCAAGTCATCTAGCAATTTTCCCAATAATCCTCCATAGAAGGCTCATGATATGCGTGTTCAGCAAGGCAAGTTGTGTAATGACCCCAAAGATCATAGGCACGTGCCTCAACAAGATACTTGAGATGATATTTCTTGAGCTCCTGTCCTGCAACTTTGGCATCAACCGCTGTCTTGCACCAATACATTCCAAACTAAAAAGGAAAGTTGGCAGCTGGTCTATGCTTGCGGCGTAAAAGACGATGAACATCATGCAACTGCCTCAGGAACTCCATAAAGACTGTCTTATCCGAAGGATAACGTGGAAGCATAGCTGGATTTCCTATAAATCCATATACTCGGATGTAGGTGTATGTCGGGAACTGAATAAATCAATCAGCCCAACCATCCATCGCTGCTCTAGCAACTGCCAAGATACCAACGTGCAACTCCCGGTCCAAATTTCTCACTGTATAAGTCAAGAAAGCTTCGTGAACACGCTTGAAGTGATGTTCAGCCTTAGTGAACTCAAGCTGATCATAATAGTGATAGACTTTCTGAACAATGAGAATGCCCACGGTGTTTAGTCTTTAGAACTGACCCTGATAAGCAATCAAGTACACGAGATAAGAACACATGTGAAACTCATGAGCAACTAGGAAACTGGTGATCTGCTTGTGGATAACATCGCTGATGAAGGATGCCCAATCATAATGCTCCTGCCCAAATATGATGTGACCAATAATGTAATACATCCAAGGCTGGAAAACATTTGCATGTGATTGACCTGAGACACGATTCAGGAGTGTAATTAGAATCGAGTACTCATCCTTGTACTCACCATGACCCACATTGTTTGGCAATCTGTTCTTCGCTTGCTTTAACCATCTTTCTGCCATTTTACTCTGGCATTTGTCCACATCAGCATTGAATGCATGCTCGCACTGCTCCATAGAAATAACTAGACTATTCGGGTGCTAAGGTATACCAAAACTTCTTTCAATGTCCAAAGGCTTGAGACTGCAAATAACTCGTCCATCTACTGACACTATCTCACGAGTAGTAGAATTGTAATGCTTAATACAAGACATTACGAACTCAATACAATGAATGGAGATAGGTATGGAAGCGGCTTCCAATAACCCGGACTGCTGAATGTTTTGAATAATCGAACCTCTGATCTTGACTGGATCTAGAACTGCTTCTGGCAGCACCTTGTGAAGATTCGTCTCAACTGTCCCGATGAAGTCGTGAGTAAGGACTGTTTTGGTTTTGTATTCGAGCTGAGTGTATTGCATTCTGAAAAACTTGCCTGTTGACTGTGATTTGACTATGTTCTGACAAGATTTCTAGAAAGCTAAAAATAGCCCGCTGAGGCTCAAAATAGCCTTTTGAAGCGTTATTTTCGGCGAAAAATCTGAGATATGGGTTTTGTCCAGAAAAAGATTCTAAGACAACCCAGAACGTCAGAAATGCGAAAATCTAACTTCTACTCGACCATGCAAAGAGTTTTCAATTGAAAAAATTAGAAACTCAAGAACGGATGCTCTAAAGTTAAAAATTCCTAAAAAATCAAACACACGAATTTAATTTGAGGAAGCTATATAGAAATGATCTAGATGTTTAAACTTATCAAATTCTGCCAATTTCGGGAACATGCGAATTGTATTTTGAGAGAAATTTGAAGAAAAAAGAGGAAAAAGATGTTTTTTATATGTTCTTTCTTTTGTGAAAATCGCCCTTTATTCTTCAATTTGCTGATGAATTGTGAACTTGAAACCTGCAAAAAGAATCCTTTGATGAAATTGCCCTTGGAGATTGATGATGAATTTGCCTTTGCTCTGAGGAAAATCGCCTTTGCTCTGAAGAAATACGAATTTCCTTGAAGCTGAATGATTGATTAATGATGGCACCATGTTTAAATAGAGAGAATTCACACCATATTGTTGACTACAAGATTTAAAACCTCGACCAAAATAGAAGGCTTCTGATTGGACCCCCTTTAGTTACACTGACACTATCTTGAAGTTCGAAATTTAAATAACAATAAAATATTCATTATGCAATTTGCAAAATTTAGCACAAAGAGGCGCCAAAAATAGAAAATCACCATTTAATGCTAAATATGCAACAATAAATATTAAATATTATTTAACATCAGTTGACAAACCAAGTAAAGCAGTTGGATTCACCGGCGAACTTCACTGATTTCAAAAAGTCCTTATTTGACCTTGTAGACGTCCATTTGCTCAAGATATCATGTTTTTTATTAACTTCCTACTTTGTAGCTGACTACAAAGTTACAACTGGCCATCTTCGACACTGATTTCTGGGTGACCAAATGATGTTGAGACTGAATAGATGTATTCATTGTGAAGCCTACAGAACAAGGAAGAAATGTCTGCTGGGAGCCATGTTGTGACCTTTTTCACACATCGCCCCATTGCAAATGGGGACCCCCTAATTTTTGCTTTGTTTTGGACTTTTGGCTTGATTTTAGTTAGTTTTCTTGTTGTCTCTCTCTCTCTGCTTTTGCGCCTTTTCTGTTGTCTGTCTTTCGGGGTGTGCCCGTCTGATGTGAGATTTTGGCCGAGTCTAAAAATTAGGGTTTCCATCTTTCTGGTCAGTCCGAGGTTGAACAAAGTGAATATATTGAAAATAGAGATTAACATTGGTGTCAACATGCTTCTAGCAAGTTTCCACTGAAATTTCATTAGATTCTGGCAACTTACTATTTTTAGTAAGTGTACAATTCAGGGTGTTTCCTTTAGCATTTTCAAGGTTCCAACAGTCACACTACATCTAGAGCACATCAAGATGCTTGCATGCAAAATTTGAGCTGAAACAGACAACTTACTATTTTTAGCAGTTCAGCTTCCAGAGCAGATTTCAGGGGTTATATGCAAAGTTTTTCAATGCATGTCTGGGGATTCCTTCTGGGTTTTCAGAAACCTTCGCGATGGTGCGACATGCAAAATGAGATAACGACTTTCAGAGTTCAACCTTCCAGGGCTATTTTTAGGGTTTGCATGTTAGGGTTTTCTTTGCATGTCTACATATTCCTTATGGGTTTTTTGAGAGCTTCGCAGTGATGTGACATGCAAATGTAGATGGTCACTCATTTAGGAACTTACTATTTTTAGCAGGTACATCCCGACAGCCGCCTCTTAGCACTTCAGAATCACGAGCTGATCGCAATGCAATAGAAATGAGAACAAACGGAGATCATTTGATATGCGTACAAAACAAATTAGGGTTTCCAGCCAAAAAGAGGGGTAAAAAGTCAGAATTTTTGAAAACCGGTGTATACCACCGCGATCAGCGTCCTTCAAGCTATTTGCTGATAAAATTTGAGGGCAAACGGGGCACTTACTATTTATAGTAAGTCATTTTGGAAATAGGCTAAAAATAGCAAATCAGCAGCATGCGCCGATGTCGACAGGCAGGTCATGTGGTGAGGAGCGCATCATTTGAATTTCAAATCAAATGGAGTTGTGGTGATATCAGAAGCAAGCAGTTACTATAAATAGCAAACTACCTTCAAAATATGCTATTTTTAGTAGGCCAACTCAGAATAGCAGTGTTAGTAGGTTGATGAAGCCGTGAAGATCCAGTGTTCAAAATTTCAAAGCAATCTGAGCTTTTGAGAAATGAAAATTAAAGGATTTACTAAAAATAGCAGGACACAAAGAAGTAGGCAGAAGGAAAGAAAAGTGGCTAAGTGTTGAAAAGATATCCTTCACCACCCTTGAAATGCGCCCAAAGAAGAAGAAGTTGACAGTGGCTGAGAAAATTTCCAATTCTGGAGTTTGTCCTGCTGGACATGTAAAATGCGCCCAAGGGAGGATGAAAGTGTTAGAAAATTCTAAGGCATGAAGACAAGTCTGGCTTGACTCTCAAATGCACCCAGCTTGCCTTCAAGATGATTGAAAAATATTTTAAGTGTTAAATCCACCTTCTACCTCCATTTGCGCCCAAGGGAGGATGAAGATGTTGAAAATTTCTAAGTATAAAACTTCATCCTTCAACCTAGGCAAAATGTGCCCTCACATGCAAGCAATATGCTAAAAAATTCTCTAAGTATGGAACTCGTCCTTCACATATGGCCAAATGCGCCCATGCAACAAGAGGTCTACAAGATTTAAAGAAGTCAAGGGCGTAGGAAACTTCATCCACCTCCCATGCTTGAATGCGCCCAAATGAGGGCATGTAAGGACAAAATAGGGGAGCTCAAAGGCCACAAGGTGGCGTTGAATGTGTTTCATCCCTCATGACCTCCAAATGCGCCCATGTTTTAAGCTTCATCCACCTCACTATGTGAAATGTGCCCACAAAGCTAAGAAGTCAACAAGTCAAAACACGTTGGGAGTTTCATCCTCCATGCATGCTTGAATGCGCCCAAATGAGGGCATGTGAAGACAAAATTAAGGAAGTCAAAGGGTCACAAGGAGGCGTGGTAAAGGTTATTTTTCCTGTACATGTAGTATGCGCCATGTAAAAGGTGAGTATAGAGTGAAACGTGGTAAAGTTGATAAGTGAATAATATGCTAAGTATTGAATATTCTATCCTTCTTAACTAGTGAAATGCGCCAAGAGGGAAAGGTAGGAAGTGTGAAGTGAAATATACTAAGGCTGGAATATTCCGAGCCAATTTTTTCGTTTTTCAATTTACAAATTACAAGCAGTGCACCCGTTAAGGTTAGGGGAGAAAACCAAAACGTGCAAGAAAGCAACTCTAACCAGAATGGCGCCGATGATGGCGAGCATTGGTCAGAGGATCTTCCTATTCTAATTGCAGGAAAGAACTCAACGTCAAGTATGTGCTACCCAATCCAATGCGGAGTGAGGGGCGACCATATGACGGAGTAAATACAAAAAGCAATGCTTGAAAGAAACTACTGAAAGTTTAAACACTCAACACCCAGAATGTGCTTGCTGACCCAGAGTGGGTAAGTAGCGACCATAGGGCGGAGATGGATTACATGCAATATAAAAATGCTGAAAGAGAGAAGAACATTACAATCTGATGAGCGAGAATCTAAGGGCTGTCAGTACTACTGCCAGCATACAATTTGAAAGATGACAACTTGCTATCAATTACAAATCAGCATATGAGTAATTTGCAATAACATTAGAGCATTCACTGTTTGCCGAGGAATAAAGCTTAAACTGCATGAATATAAACAGATCCAACCTCTTTCAACTGGTGCAATCTTCAATGATGTCTCCGCGAAGTCTTTAAGAGCTCCCAATGCCCATCCAAGAACGAAGGTGCAGATTCCTACATGCTGTTATGACAGTACTGTATTTTTCTTCATAAAACCAGCAACACAGATTCATAAAATAGCTCGGATCTCCCTAGAAACTTATTCAAATAACAAGATACTGAATGCAAAACACCCTTAACAATGAGGCGCTCAAACTACCAGCACAAAATAGACTTGAAATGCAGCTTATATTAAATGCACAGATCCCAAGATATTGTGAATGGTACGGCCCAGCTGACAGGGGCGACTTAGCTTTAAAAATCAGATTCTCTTTCAAAAAAATCTGCAAACTTACAAACATTGGCGCCTAGCCTAGAAGAATGGAATGGAACAATACCCACAACGGATTTTTTTGTCTTTTTGGATTTATAATAAAAACATCAAATCTGCTAAGCTAAAATGCTGAAAACAGAAATCTCTAAAATGCCAAATCTGATCCTAAAATGATAGATATGGATTACAATGCACAAACTCCAAAATACTCACAAACTGAACTAAGAATCATCACTAGTCGTTGTCTTACAAACGAGAAGAGATGCCCAAGCTAGGAGGCCTTCATTCCTCGAAGCAATTCCAGAGCCAATCCGGCAGCATAACAGTATAGTCGTCAAAAGATCCTCAAATGATGCTCAACTCCTTCCTTTTATAATTTTCCATTTGACTTCTCGTAACCCTAAAGTCACTTTCAAGCCAAAACCCTAATCTCCTCAAGATGGCGTACTTTCTCCTTCAAGGTTCAATAAATGATATTTTAATTAAATGCCATGCTTGATAAGTGCGCCCAACATAAGCTTGCTTGACTTTGGCAATAATTAAAATAATCCTTTAATGAGGGCGCCACCCTCAAAGACCCCTTTTTAAAAACAACATTAAGTCATTAATCTAGGCCCATGGTCAACGTTAAAATATAATATTTAAAACGTGACCTTTTTAATTAAATGACTTAACTTATCCCTCCAAAAGTGCCCTGAAGCCAATACCGAGCCAAACATCTGATCAAACTGAAGCAGGAAGTCAACCGAGCTGAACTCATCTGGAAAGCTGCCAAAAATAGAATTTACTAAAAATAGTAAATTCCAAAAAGTGCTCTGAATGCCAAGATGAACCTACCACTGCGAAGCTCTCTGAAAACCCAAAAAGAATCCACCATTGAATCCACCATCTCTGAGCAATGACCTCCTTAAAAATAGGAAACCCTAATTTTAACTTCCGACTAGCCTTCGGGTTCCCAACGAAAGGCCAACGGTCACTGGAAATGTCAGGTTTGAGAAGGGGACATTACAAAGGCGTTGGAAATTGCCAAGTGATAAATAATATGCTAGGCGTGGAATTTAAGAGAAGTATATCCTTCATGAAGTGCCAAATGCGCCCAAGGCATCCAAGAAAGAAAAATTTCTAAGTGAGTTGAAACATTAAAAAATTTCTCACCACAGGGGGATGAAATAAAATTTTCTAACGCAAAATTTTCAAAAGTGTTGAGTGATTCAAAAAAATTTCCAAGGCAAAGAAATTTTCCTTAGGAGAAATACGCCCAAGTTGGAATAGTGATAAAATTTCCTAGAGCACGAGCAGGATTGCTAGTGAAGGAGTCCGATGATGCTAGCTGCACAGGGTCAACAAAAATATTTTCAAGTCAGAGCAACAAGAAATGTTCACAGATGTGAAGAATGGGATTAAATTTGTTTAAAAAATTATTTTTCCAAGGTTCAAAATTCAAGAAAATTAAATGAACCCGTTCGTTGTATACCCATGAATTTGACAAGTTTTGAAGAAAATTTTCTTCTGGGTATTGAAGATCTTCAACAAGGAGTGGATTTTGAAGTCTTCCACAGTTTGTCGAGGCCTTCAGGATGGAGATTTTTGATGGGCATAGGATTGATGAGTTTTCCCAAGGGAAAATTTGAAAATTTTCTAAGGCAAAGTGAAGAAAATGTGTTTTCAAGGTAAAATCCTCCAGACAATGAATTTGAAAGGAATTGCCTAGGTGAATTTTCTCAAATTCTTCGTGAAGATAATCTTCTTGAGCTGGAGATAAATGAAATTAAAATTGTCAACGCTTCAGCTGGTGGAATAAATTTCTTGAAGAAGATGCAGTTGAAGTTAACGCCTTCAAAAGATGATCTTAAAGTACATCTCTTAATACACCCTTGAAGAGGTTGAAATTTGGCTAAGGCATGAAAATTTTGAACGCAAAGTTGGCTAGTGAAGACGATGAACGCTTGGAAGTTAGAGCGTGAAAATCAGGTAAGTAAATTGAATTTATATTATGAAGTGTTTTAATACTCTTCCCCTTGCTTGTTTTGCAGGAGGAATGTTGAGGACCAAGCGGTGATGACTTAAGTGATCCAAGATGACATTTCAACCTCGAAGGGAGAAAAGTTGTGAAAAATGGCTAAGTGTTGAGACTTAGTATAACTCAGATGGAGAAAAGAATGGAAGCTCGAGCAAAGTTGAAGAATGTCAAGAAGAAGATCAAGAACAGTGTGAACGTGTTTCAAACGGGAATCTTCTAGAAGATGGTGGCCATTAATGGCTCATTTATTACCCCACTTCTCTTGGTGGCGGTTTTTAGGGTGAATCTTGTTTAGGGCTGAGGTGGCACGATTTGGCCATCCAGCCGATTGTAATCTGAGCCGTCCGTTGGACTTGGCCAACTATAAAAGGGGCATCCCCCCTCATTTGTATCTCAGTAGAAAATTAGACATTAGCTTAGAGTTAGATAGTAGACATAGAGTAGAGGGACAACTTAGAAGTAGCTTAGTATAGATTGATAGGATAGTTTGAAGAAGAGAGAAAGTTTTCCCTTTGAAAACTTTGTAAGAAATTGTTGTGAACACTCTCTCAATAAAAGAGTTTTCATTTATGGTGAATTTTGTTTTTTGTTGTGAGTAGCTAGCAAGGTTTCTTCGTCCTCCTGATTCGAATAGTAGCTTTCATCTCATGCAAGTAGATAGTAATAATGGAATGTGGTGTTTGATCTAAGCAAGCTTCACTTATCCATACCACTAGCGGGCTCACTGATGGTGTGTTTGCCTTGTGTGGTCAACTGAAAATGTTGTGGGCTTAACTTCAATCACAGTTTGAATGATGGTATGTGTCATTGTGATGGTATCTTCATATCAAGTGGTGGTTTGAACATCTTTTGTCATCTCCCCTGAAGATTGCACCGACTCCGTGGAAGCTGTCCGATGTGAGGCAAAGCGAAGTTCGGTTGAAGCTTGTGAGAATTGATCGCCATGTCCCACAACTTAGAATAGATTTAGACTCTCTAAACCCTGCAACCACTTTAAATTCAGTACTTTCTGGTTAGAATAGGAAACTCGTGCTTCATTGATAAATCTGTCGAATTGTGGAAACCCCTTCCTTTGCTATTGAACAATTTCATAAGTCCTCTTGAAATACCAGCAAATCACATCGAGCCAACTGAGCCTATTCGCACTGAAAGAACCTTGGAGTTGAACGCACGAACTCTCTTGCAATCTTAGCGTGCTGGATACTTTGATCAAGAGAGAATAGGGTAGCCGTTGGCGACTTTATTCTGCATTGGTGTGGTCACGAAAAACACATCAACAAGCCATCACTGCAAAATCCATCATTTAACACCTCAAAGAATTAGGCGCCCTTGATTAAATTGATTTTTCAGGTACTAGACAACCATTTCTCCAAACTGTCATCTAACGCTTCAAACGGCTACTGACGACGAATGGTGAACCCTGTTGACAGGCAACCAAGCTCACTGCATGCCTGGAGGTATTCTGCATCCAACAGATATACACGAGGCATTTGAAAAGTGTATTAAGGACCCCTAAAGTAAAAGTGCCCCTGGCTTGAAGAGGCAAGAACACCATTTTGATGAAAGTGCAACTCTCAACCAGATGCCCTACTTTGATCTCTGGTATCAGGAGCTGGGATGGCCTGATTCGAGCACCGTATGTTTCTACACGTAGCCAGGACCTACAAGAGACGTTTCTGGAGGCGACGAAGCAAGAAAACTGCTTCTAAGACCTCAAATAGAAAGACGCCTTTCCCAAGATAGAATAGATGACCAGATTTAGCCATTTTCTGAGCTGTCCTCGTTTTTCAGTATTTCGCCAAAGACCTCGCACGTACGGGCATTTGTCAAATCCCGAAGGCTGACGGCTGGGCTCGTTGAATAGCTGGAGTAATTATGCTCAAGTCTCGTGAAGACTTTGAACATGAACAACCTCATCTGACAGGCTTAAAGGCTAGGCGCACCTGGCCTACAGAAATACAATGAAATTTATATGCTAGTCCACCCGTGAAATTACGTGCCTGGTAAAATCTCTACCACGATCTTTCAGAATGTCGGATTAACAGGCAACTTGGTGCATTGCGAAGCCAGACTAGAGTAGTACTGATGTCAGGAAGACCTCGTAAGCAAACTCTGCCATCTCAGAGGTCATTTTGAAGGGCGCCCCTGAGCTACAAGGGCGCAGTTTTCACCATGTGAGGAAGTTCTATGATGTGAAGTTTTGTCATAAGCTCATCTTTTGACGCTGACTGCCGGAGCTTTGGGACTCGGATCACTGCATTTGATAGCTCGTCGGACAGGTAGACTAGTCGTGAAGAGATTGACTATATCAACCATCAGGAATACCAAGATCTAACCCCCTTTAAAGAGGTGCGCCCTTGAGCTACAGGGGTGCAAAAGTTGGAAAAAGACAAGCTTCTGCAAACTGCAACTTTAGAATCTTCAACTTCTGTCGCCAGTTACCGGAGTTACGAGTCTCGGATAGCCTCGCAGGATAGCTTGACGGATAGGCAGACTAATTCTGAAGAGATTGACTAGACTCATGAGCATTAACCTCAAAATTAAGGCCTTCAAAAAGAAGGGCGCCCTTGGGCTATAGGGGCGCAATTCTGCTTTTCCTTGAGAAATCTTCAAAAGTTGACCATTGAAATCTCTGCCTTGGCCATTGAAATGACCATACAAAAGTATAAGTGTCACTGTGAAATGCTCCTCCATTGTGAAATGCTTCGTTCTGAGTCTCTGATTCAGGTTCTGATCAGTGGATACTGCCTTTGACCGACAAAATATTAACAAAACTCCATGCTTGATATTGCCCAAAAACTGTATTTAACATCATTTTAGCAAGGTTTAGACTATTTTAAGCAAAATGCCTTGATGAAGCAAAAAAATTGGTTTAGGTACAACAATTCATAGATTTGAAAATAAAAATTATCTCATTCTGGGTATTGTCTCATTGAGTTTCTTTGGCAAGGGTGACCCTACTTGACAGGTTGCAGATTTTTTAACAATGAAATGAATTTTATAGAAAGAAATCGCCCCTCCTTGGGGGCCATACCATTTGGGCTCTCTTGACGTTTGTTAAAAAATTATATATCAGGTTTTGGGTTAGTTTTACAGTTCTTGCTTGGGCACCATCATTCTAGGAAGCTATTGCATTTTATTTGGAGTCATTTGGGTGAGTCTAGTGTGAGTTGCAAGCATTTTAGTTGGGTTTTGTGTTGCTGGTTATGCATTTTCAGTCCATGTTTTGTCAGATCAGACTTATGTAAATGCAATTTGTTGAAGGGTTTGTAACTGGGAAGTCTCATTGGCGTTGGAGAGATCTTAGTTCATTATTGCAGCATTGAAGAACTTCTAATCTTGTTCTTTGCAGGCACTCTATTACTTTGTAAGCTGAACAGTAGTACTGTCAGCACTTCTTAATCTATCTCTTCATGCTTTTGTAATACTCGTTGAATAAGTGGAAGAGGCTGGCTTGCCGCCTATCTTACGATTTGAATTGCATTGTAGTTCTTAGTATCTCCGCCATATGGTAGCTCCATTCCCACTCTGGGTTGGAAAGCACATCCTTGGCGTCGAGTTTACTTTCAGCATTGTAATTAGTAGGGACCCTCTGACCATATGTTCGTCCACCTTGGACACATTCTTGGTTAGAGTTACTCAGTTTCAGCAGTGCACTAAGATCCTCTGACCATATGCTCACACCTTGCCCAACTCAGGATCCTGGTGTACATTCTTGGTTAGAGTTAATTCCGTATCGTTTGGGTTTTCCAGCTAACCTTAACGGGTGCATGTTGTTTGTAATTGCATTCAAAAAATTGAAAAAAATTGGTTCGGAATATTTCATTTATTCATAATGATAATATTCAACACATACAATGAGAGAACCTGATAATAGGATGTCCTGGAATGTGAAGACAACATACCTAGTATTCTGGGAATTGCTATGATGAGATGGCAGTGTCTCCCTCCTGAATATGGCGCTACTGCTACATTTGATGGCTTGATAAAAGAATGGACTTCAGTCAAATATGGTGCTCATCACCAAGCAGGACCCAATTTTAGGAGTAGTGCATATGTTATATTTGAGGCCCAATAATTCCTTGAGCTTGTCTCCACACAAAAATATGGAATTGTCTTATTTGGATTTGTCTTTTCTTCTATTCCATGATTTCCTTATTCTTGATGTTTGTTACTCCATCAGCTTAAATATGTCAAAAATTTGTTCTAATCTTTTCCTAGCTGTCGTCTTATATCCTTAGCTCATTTTAATCTGAAAACTCCATGATTTGGATTTCTCGAGAGCTCTCTGCCTGTCTATTGGGATTTTTGACCCTTGATGTTTCTCTTAATCTGTGTCTCCCTTTTAAAATTTGCGATCTCTTCATGCGATTTTTTTTTTTTTGATAGGTAAGTAAGTATTTGTATTAATATAAAAAAAAACTGGAATACATGTTCGAGCCTGAATCATGACTAGGGCATCCACAAAAACACCATAACAACCCCATTACATGACTTCTCGGAATTTACAAAAAGACCATGCAGGGTCGATACCACACAGACACCCTTTGAAACAACACCACCTTACCATTAATTGAGGATTTTGATAGAAAACAAGAGACTAGACACTACACAGAAACATAAGCCCCACCCACCACCCAGAACCACCTTACCAAACATTCTGCTGCGCAAACAAACAAAATTCACATTTCCATGTTGAGTTGGCAACCGCGACCAAGCAAAATTTCTTCTTGAGGAAATCGGCCCCTACAGTAGCCAAAAGTCGATGCTCCACCAAATCCATTCCACTAACGTCTAGAAGAAAAGGGAAGAACTTAACTAGTGCATCTGAGTCTTCTAGCAGAGCAAGGTCACGAGGACAGGGAATGCCCTTGCCCAATGAAGCCGCAGCCAAAGTTCATCAACCCAACCAACATATCCTTTGAAATAACCGCTTCCATGATCACCCTCAAATCCATTTTAGAGACCCCCGGCCAACAAGCCCAGCCAAAGGCGTGGGAAGAGATTTTTGAGTCCAGATAGCCCTCCATGCCGCCATAAACCCTTTACCAGTGATGCATTTTACAGCCGCAAAGGTGAGATAATCCGGGTGTTGAATTATCCGACATAGCTGCAGACAAGTCACCGGGCCTTCGAAGGCCATCTGCCGCTTCGACCTCCATAGTAACACTGGTGTATCCATTTTTGCTAGTCTCCAATTCCTTCGCCGAAACCTGCAAAATGAACTTGCTCATCTCTAGATGAAAATGACGCTAGATCATGTTTTCCAAGTTGTAAATGCAGACTGCCACCGAAGAGCCACCTTGAAAACTTAGACGCCACCGCAATGAATACCCGATGATATGCCCGGTTTAAAGTGTGTGAATGCAAACAAATGTTCAAGAAGGACGAGCACTCCTACCCATAGTTTACATACTCTTTGATTCCTCTCCGAGTAGCCAAGTAATATCCAATAAATTTGCATGCCAAGTAATTTTTGCTTTTACTCCCAAGCAGTATGCAAATGGATTTTCTCCCATCAAATTATCGAGTAATCGCCCGTAGCTCGCAAAAAACCCACAAACTTGGCATGTTTGTGTGTGTATATGCATGCAAACTTGGCATCTTGTGTATGTTTATAGATATGTATGTGTGCACAGTGCAGTCCTGAGTATACACATACATAAATATCCACACACATTTGTATTTGTTGAGTATTTGCCGAGTCAAAATTTTTGGGCTTGCCGAGTACTCTCCGATTCCGAGTATGTAAACTATTTACCAATGCCGACAAAAATCGAAAACAACACCCTCCTGAAAGTTCTTAGAATAGCTTAACTAGGCGGCCATGTCAACAAACTACCCCCCACAAAAATGTCATAATGGCCACTCCAAACGTGCATTCAAGGGGTGGAGTGGTGCCCGCCCTACCTCCCACCTCTTCATGTGATTTTGAGTTGACTTCAACTCTTGTCTTTTATCTTCTGACGATATTTTCTTATTGAGCAGCTCGATTATGGAAGCTTTGGTGTCTACTTCTTTTGTCTTTTTCTCTAGCAATGATCGAACACAAGCAAAGTCTCCAAATGATAAATACAATTTTGAATAAAGTTGGGGATGATCTTCCAAAAAATATCGAACTACTCTAGGACTGTAAAAATGTTTTCAAAGATCTACCAATTATTTCTCCAAAATCGAGAAATACTCGAGCCTCCAAAAATTTGGCCAAATGCCATTAAATTTTGGCAATGATCAAACCTCAACAATGAATTCTTCCCTTGCAGCAATACAACAACTACCACAGAAGTATCAGCTCTCGTCCCGATTTTTAGCAGTAAGCGGTTGTTGCAGTAGTGTTTCTGAATAATAAACGATTACCACATCAACAGCTGGGGCAATAATACATCAGCTATTGCACCTGTCAAAAATCTCCAATGAAGCGCTTGTAGAAACCCTGGATGGATTTCTCAACAACTCCAGCTAGGGTTGATCTTTCACAACCGAACCTGACACTCTAGAGTCTTCAAACCCTCGAGCAAGCAAAACATTCAACTTTCTTACCAAACTGGTAATGAGAAAAAAATTCCAAATCAAGCATGCCCCAATGCTAAGCCAACAACTCCTTATAAAGATTTCTCCAAGATTTCCAAGAAGCTTCTAGAATATAATATTATTTTATTACTTAAGTGACTTTATGATTTATTATTTTACTTTAGTCACTTTATTAAATTAATTAAATATAAAGTCATCTTTTAATTTAATTTTATTCATTATTGAAATAACTTTATAAATAATTAATTTAATACTTACTCCCTTATTTCTCATGTTTAGCCTTCGGTAATAAATAAATTATAAAGGCTAAACACTCATCAAGGAAGCTATCGAAAAGGGGACATGATAGTGTCCTTAGCAATACTGATGTAAATTTTCAACTTTCAGCACTTGGACATTTCGTCAAACACTTTACTCGCAACCTCTTGAACTGTTGTATGTTGTTTCTTTTTGAATTTTCACTTTGAATGAAGATGATGTAATGCATATAATGACTTGTAAACTCGTGCACTAATACAACTACAGTAATCAGACATTTAGTCATACACTTCTCATGCAACTATCTATGCAAATGATGGCTTTCAACAAGTAGACATTTTTAGCAAACAAGTGTCATGCAACCTTGCACTTCAACCTTCTTTATTCAAATTTGATATGCTGATGTAAATAGACTGATTACAATCAGATTACATTACTCAAGACAGTGACTGATTTTTCATTACAAATATGCTCATACAATTGCCTTATAGGCTGCAAATAGTTTTCAGACTTGTACTCAGATATTACAAAGCATAGACATGAAAATATGATGAAGGAACCTGGGATAAGTTGCTGCTACGAACTACAGATGAATGGCAGCCTTCCAAACTCCTGATCAGCAATTATGGACTCCTCAAAATGATGAATCTAACCCCTTTGATGCAGCCACCCCCTCTCTAGATGTGCAGACCTCAAGATAAAATAATAACAGCTTCAAAACTCTTCATGTATCTCCTAACATCATCGCCTAGCCTATAGGAATTGAGTGCTCCAGCCCAAGTGTAGAATTGATGCAAGATGAAGGCACAATGAATGAAAATCTGAGTTTCAACCTTCAGATGGCAGCCATGGAAATTCTTCAATAATAAATTATAACAGCTTGGAAACTCCTCCAAGTATACCCTAACATTATTGCCAAAGCTTTCCAAATGGGGCGATCCAATGCCCACAAAGAATCAACCCTTCAATGATGATATATGAGCAAAAATCTGAGAATAGCATGAGCAGCTCGACCTCCCTCAATGACTGAAAAAAGGCAGAAAACTGTCATAAAAGGCAAGCACTTATATCCTCATAAAATTGTCCCAATCTTTCTCTCCAAAAATTTGAATTTTCTCAATAAATCGATTTCTTCTGCTTACAAAATCGAATTCCAATAACCTGCAGAAAATTGTTTTATGAAGTTGACTAATATGGTCCTCCAAATATTGAATCTCCAGCTACACCAAAATTTGGCCAAAGGCCATTAAATTTTGGGCAATAATCAATTCAAACTTTCTCCACGAATGAAATTTGTTTGCAACAATAAATCAGCTGTTGCAATAGTCAAACCCTCAAAAATATTTGTAACAATACGTCAGCTGCTGCAAATGATGGTGATGCAATAATAAGCCAGCTATCACATCAATTTAGAATTCCGGTCAGAAGGGCAATAATACATCAGCTATTGCACCTGTCAAATTCTTCAATGAAGCACAAAGTAGAAACTCTGGATGGGTTTCTCAACAACTCCAACTAGGGTTGATCTTTCACAACCGAACTTAGCACTCTAGAGTCTTCAAACCTTCAAGCGAGCAAAG